>CAUYRH010029378.1:0-15462 GCA_963574655.1 Perodicticus potto
GGGGGCGCGGCCGGCCCCCCCGGCTCAGTGGCCCTAGACAGGTTGAGCTATTCTTTGAAAGCTCTGCTCCCCTCTGGAACAGGAAATGGATTTTGCCTCTTAACCTAAAATCCCAGCTGTATTTTTCTGTCACTCATTTGAGGAGACATGGTAGGACCTGGCTGATGTGAGGCCAGGCTACCCAGGGGAAGTCACCCAGCCCTGTGAGACTTGTCTCAGAAGCCCCCTAACCCCCCAAACATGGTGCTCAGGCTGGAACAGACACCCCAGAGGGAACTCTTCACCTGACGTCCGTTTCAGCCTGTCTCAGAAGCGGGGAGTCTTACGGGGTAGACTAGCCCTAGGTTGTGTTTTAGAATCTATCTTAAAAAATAATTTTGCTATGGGGAGATACCTGAATTGAGGTCCATGAAGATTTCACACCCTGATTATAGCCACTTATGGGATTATAAAGAAGACTTGACATGTGAGTTGCCTCCTGGCTACCCCCTCAACAAGGACAGGCCCAAGAGAGGGGGAAAGAGATGGGGCTGGGGGGAAGGTGGCAGGTTAGGGTTGGTGGGGACTGGCTGGGCACAGCGAAAGCAGATGAAAAAGACTTGTGAGCTCTCAGGTCTCAATCGTCCAGAAACCTGAATCCAAGGAAATCAACTGAACCTCAGGGTTCCTCCACCCCAAGCAGGAGCCTCTCTGACCAGATCAACGAAGCAGGATGATTTTGCAAAAGATCTAGGAAATCAGATGATGCGGTTTTATGATCCCTACCTCTCCATTCTCTTCCTTGGTGGAAAGTTGTATTTATCTGAAATTGGTACCGGGGTGGGATTGTGGCTGGCTTTGAGGGGGGCTGTGGTGGGAGCCTTGAGGGGTGGTGTGGAGTGGTTCCTTGGAGCTCCTGAGAGTAGGAAGGGGTGGGCACATCTCCCCAACATTTTCACTGTTTGTTCCTTCAGCCTGGGCCCCTCTTTCCTGGGTTCCTTATTCCTTGCCATTTGCGCATTGATGATGTGGGTATGGCCAGAGGGGAGCCGGCATGTTGGCCTCTTGTATAATCCTGTAATTGCCTGTAATCTGTGTATGAAATATTTGGAGATCTGCCTCCCTATTAAATCTTACTTGAAGAATAATCACATCTCCACATACAGGCCTCTGGGCCAAGTTCTCCCCTTATGTCTCTGAAACTCCTGTCACACCTTCCACTCTACCAAAGATTTTTGTAACTGCCCACACCCTGTTTGTGACATTTTTAACATATCATACCATTAAAAAAAAATCTGTATTCAAAGAGAAGGCCTCCATGGGTGTCTTTGAGTAAACACGAGAGTGAGGTTCTCAGGAGCTGATGGTGGGGGGTCTGTTAGGCAGAGTGTGCGTGTATGTACTCCATGTGACCAGAAGAGGGTCATGACAAGAACCTTGGGTGGGGGACGTCAAATGTGTGTGTAGGGGGGAGATTCGAGTTACAGGTGTGACACTACAGCAAGGTTCCTGGTTGTCATGGAAACAGCAACTGGAAGTTGTTCAGATGTAGGAGGGCCAGGGTGGGAGGTCTGACACTCTTCCTAGGAGGGGACAACAGTGAGCCAAGAACAGGAACATCTGAAGACTCTGGCTCGGACCCCTCCTCTGTGAGCTGGCCTCTGTACATCACTCAGGATTGTCCGTTCTCAGGGCAGGAGGCCATTCGAGGAGAGGGGAAAACCATCAGAATAAGAGACCTCTCAGAGGCTCAGTACCGGCAACGTCTGTACAGAGAAAGCTTTTGAACCCCTTAAGAGCTCCCCAGGGCAGGAGGAAGCGGCCTGAAGCAGGACAAGTGTGAATGAGGCTGGCGCGTTGTGTGGAGTTGATCCTTCATCCTGCACTCAGTTAGCGAGGCGTCCAGGCAGGGCTGGCTGTGCAGGGGATGCACCGGGTGGTTACAAGGCTGATAGACTGTGGGGAGGAGAACCCAAAGGGCCTTTCCGTTCCTACTTTCCCTCCAACACTTGTCAGTCTCACCACCTGCGCTCCCTGCCTTTGAGGGAAACGTACCCCTCGGTGGACCCTTCCTTTCCGTAGTAGTTCTTCCTTTTCCCCTGAAGCCTCCGTGTGGATTAGTTTATCAAATGCTTTGGCAGGCCCAGAGCATCCCAGAGCCTCAGGGAACATGGCTCAGAGAAGGGATGCAGAAAGAAGGGAGAAGGCTGGAGAATGAGAGGTGAGCCGGGGAAGGCCCACGGGCAGGTTGGACGCTGCCTTGATGGCATTTTCTACACGCCCTGAGGCTCCTCTTTCCTGCCATGTTTGCTTTAGTTTCTCAGATGGCTGAGGGGCAGGTGCTCTGGGAGGAGGCAGTCGCTACACGGGACAAGCTAGCTTTCAGACCCCAAGCTTTGAGAGGGACCCACTCTGGTCATTCTTTCCAGATGTTGCGGTATGTCTCTCCTTGTGCTTGACCGAGATGGTCTGTGGGCAGAGTTGCCAGATTAAATACAGGACAATTCAACTTGAATTTCAGAGCAACAGCCAATACTTTCAAATATGAAGTATGTCCCATTTATTGCATGGGGTTAGTGCTTATTATTACTCATTGTCAAAAATTCAAATTTAACTGGGTGTCCCACATTGTCATTTGCTGAATTTGACGACCCTGGTGGTGAGTGGTTGGGAATTCCACAGCCTGGCCTTCCTTTCCTTCAACACGGGGCTTCTAAGAAGATAAGCAAAAGTTTCAATCCCTGCCCCATCCCCATCTGTCCCCTGCCCGCTCCTTCCCGCCCTTCCTCTTCCCTTGGGAGGCCAATGCTCTCTCTCTGTCTCCAAGAAAAGAAGTTTTAGAGTCAGACATTCCTAAATACAATCTATGCTCCACTGTTCACTGCATGATCCTGGACAAGTGATTTACCTCTGGCAACTTCAAGTCTCTCAAGCAATATGGGGGTGCTATTAAGGCCTCATGAGGTCCTTGCAAGAACTGAGTAAGGTCATATTTGGAAACGACCAGGAACAGGGCCTGACATCACAAAACCAGCAAACAACAAACAGTGCTGTCAGCGCTCCCCTCAGACCCAGGAGTTCACGTGCACAGGTGCTATGTGGTTTCATCCCCATCCCAACCCAAGTGCATATCCTGGTACCTTTTGTGGTCCCCAAAGAGTCTTTTCCCAACACCATTTGTGAGCAGGGGAGACTTCGCATCAGGAGAAAGAGTTATACCATGTACTTCACAACCAACCTAAAAACCTAGGAGACTCTCCTCTCCTTTAAGGGCATTCTTTGAGGTTTCTTTATTGCTTTTCTTTTGAAATCTTCCCCTTTCCAGGTGTGGTGGGCAGCTTCTCTTCCCGCCTCCCCCTCTGTAGAATACAACAGTGATACAAATCCTACACTTGGTGAGTGGGGCCAATTAGCAGCGACTTTATTTTTCTTTTTCCTTTAGAGGTAGATCTCACTCTGTCACCCAAATTAGGGGTACAGTGGCATCATCATAGCTCCTTGTAACCTCAAACTCCTGTGGTGAAACGATACTCCTGCCTCAGCCTCCTCAGTAGCTGGGACTACAGGTATGAGCCACCATGCCCAGCTAATTTTTCTAGGTTTTGTTTGTTTGTTTGCTTTTTGTAGAGATGGGGTTTCAGTCTTCCTGCAGCTGGTCTTGAATGCCTGGCCTCAAGTGATCCTCACACCTCAGCCTCCCAAAGTGCTGGGATTATATGCATGAGCCACTGCACCCAGCCTTAGCAGCTGTCTTTTCCTCAGAACATATATTTGAGCAAGGCAAAAGAAAAATAATTTTCAAAAGGATCCACAAAATATGGCACACATCATATAAAACTCTAAGCCCATGAATGCAGCGTATTTTTTAATAGGTATTTACATATGTAGTAAAAATTTTTAAAAATGCGCTGGAAAAATAAATACTAACTTCAGGAAACTGGTTACCTTTGGACAGGTAGGAAAGGGAAGAAATGATAGTTTTACCTAATAGTTAACATTTCATTTCTTCTTTTATAAGAAGATATGGGGCTGGGCACAGAGGCTCATGCTATAATCTCTTTCTTTTGGAGGCCCAGATGGGAAGATGGCCTGAGGCTGGGAATTTGAGACCAGCCTGAGCAACATAGTGAGACCCCCAACTCTATAAAAAAAATCAGAAAAATTAGCTGGGTGGCACATACATGCGGTCCCAGATACTTAAGAGGCTGAGGCAGGAGATTTTCTCGAGCCCAGGAATTTGGGGCTACAGTGAACTATGATTGTACCACTGTATTTCAGCTTAGGCAACAGAGTGAGATCCTGTCTCAAAACAAAAACAAAAACAAAAAAAACAGGAGTTATATGAAGTATGAGTCAATGTTTATGTCTTTAATGTTAATAATAAATACACGAGTAGCTCATATATAAATGTAAAGATTATATATAAATGCCTGTTAGATAGTTCTCTGAAATATTTCAGAATTAAACAAAGACATTTTAAGAAAAGAAACGAGAGATTAAATAACTCAGCCAAGGTCACCCAGTTGGAAAGAGGCAGGCTTGAAGAGGCTGGATTTTATCTCCATCTGTCAGACACTTAACCACATTCTCTATATCTTCCTTAATTGATGTAAACATTCAATAGATGGTCTTTCTCTCTTTGCCTCCCCTAAGAGTTTATAACTAAGAGGAGAGGGGAGTCCCTCGGACAGAGGGTGCCCAGAGACATGGATGGTGTCAGCCAGGTTCACACACATATCAAGCTTCTGGGCCCTGTCCATTTCTGTACAGAAGAGGGTCAGTTCCCCACCCCTCTCCAGGGTTCCCTGGCCCCTGTAGGCTCCATCATTCCTTCAGAAGACAATTTAGGATGCCTGGAAAAGAGAATATGATGAGATAAATGTAACCTTGACACCTCAATGGGCCTGGCACACAGACAGTGACCTCGGGGCATGGGCTTCATATGGATCCTTTTAGACATTGTGGGGCCACCCAAGAAGCTTGCAGAAATTTTGTTTTCTGCATCCTTATGTTTCTCTTTTGAAATAAAGTCTCACTCTGTTGCCCTGGGTAGTGTGCCATGCCATCATCATAGCTCACGGAAACCTTAAACACTTGGGCTCAAGAGTTCTTCTTGCCTCAGCCGCTGAGTAGCTGAGACTATAGGTGCCCACCACCACACCTGGCTAATTTTTCTAATTTTATAGAGACAAGGTCTCGCTTTTACTCAGGCTGATCTTGAACCCCTGAGTTCAAGCAATCCACCCACCTCAGCCTCCAGAGTGCTAGGATTACAGGTGGGAGCCATTGCACTGGCTCTGAGTCCTTGCTGAATGAGAGCATTTTCCCTCCTCTCTCCACCTCCCAAGGGCACCTACTAACACCCCTATCATCCTTTCTCTCTCAGAACAGTGGGGAACCAAATGGGGAAACAGGGGAACCAGTGGGGAAACGGGGCTCAGACAGGTGTAGGCAGACCATGGGCCTAGTGTACATAGCAAAGCCCCTCCCCCACCATACCCAACCCTGCAGGCCATGAGGGCAAGGCCTGGGGCATATAGGAGGTAGGGTTCTCACTCTTAAGGCCTCACTTGCCCCAACTCCCATGTTCCTCTTGCTTCCAGAAATGCCTTCTCTTTTGTCTGCCCTGTTCTATTTATTTTCAAGCCCACCTACTCCGGGAAGTCTGCCCACATCCCCAGCCCACAAGGCCTCTCACCTCAGAACTCCCCCCAGTTCTGGTTATTCTGCGCACCCTCATAGATCCCTGACATGTTGCTCTAGGTGCCCTTTCACCTCTATTAGTTTGACCTGTCAGTGATTCGCTATCGAGGCCTGCACCTCATGTGTACTTTCCCATGATGCCCGGCACAGTGCCTGGCACACAGTAAGTGCTCAATATTTATTTGCAAATAAACCAGTGAATGAATAAATGAACAAATGAAGCATGTTTGAAGAAGCTCTTGGAATTTTGTTCCTAAGAAAAGAAAGAGTTCCAAACGAGGTCAGGTGAAAGTCAGCCCACCTCAGTCTGGCTTCCAAGAAGAACTCTGCCACCCTCCGCCTGGGGGACAGCTGCTTGCCTGGCCATTGGCCTTGAAGGGACAGGAGAGAGGGGGGGAAGGCGCAGCACCCAGCAGATGCGGATGGCGTGGGTGCAGGCTCACTTGGGGCAGGGTAAGGGAGCCTTGGCATTGACCTTTCCTCATTATATTTTTGTTTATTTTTCTGTTTTTGACCAATTACCTCAGACAATGCCCCACACTGGCTAAGAAATGCGAAAACAGCTGAAGAAGAAATAAAGCGAAAGAGATAAACAAGGAAAAAAGGATAAACAAAGAGAGAATTCACCTTTCACTAGCCTGCCAAGTCCTCCTTGGAGAATGAAGTTAAGACACAAAAGCTCTGCAACAACAACGTTGTGGGGGAAGGCACAAGAGGGAAGCTGAACAGCCATTAAAGCAATTAAGAAAAGATTAAGGTCGCTTGTGGTGGAGAGAGAGAGACCCATTAATCAATAGGCCAGAAATCGCAGCAGGCTACAAAATTATAAAACTAGGCAAACTGGAGAACCACACAGGCTCACCTCAACCAAGAGGCCTGAGTAACTCAAAAACAGAAACGTTATATTCATTTCTCAAGCTTGGGGAAAAAACAGGTCTTAGAGGAACCCTTTCCTTTTAATCAGCTAATGGAGACATCCTGAGGTGGGGGTAAGATACACATTGGTTTCAAGGCAAATTCTAAAGCATCATGAACTAGAGAAAAATTCATAAGAATGTAGGGTAAACAACGTTCCTGGGATGGGGCAACATCATAGCCGAAAAGTGGGTGATAATTATCTTAGGAAGGGTCCTAAAAGTCTTTGAGGTAGGTCTTATTATTATTTATTATTTACAAATATTTGTCGGCCCTTCCTGGTGATGACCATCCATCCTGCCCTATTGACAGCTGGCTTGGCTCTATGACCTACATTGGCCAATTCATTGTGTGTCTCTTCCCAACAAAGTTTTAAGACTCAGCCACACAGGGTTTACTGTATGTTTTTTTTTTCCCTTTGCAAACAATAGCTCCATAATATTCTAGATAGATGCCCCAAAGTGAAACCAAGGTGAGGCAAAGGTTCAGCTGATAGGCAAAGGACCTATAACTTGAGCACGAGATAACTTTTGTTATTTTATGACACTGAGAAATAGGGAAAGGGGTGTTTGTTACGCAGCCTATTCTGATTGATACATTTCCTGGCAGTATGTTGGTAGGACCCAGTACATTTACTGGCTCTCTATTTCTTACAGGAGAAGGTCTGAACTCTTGGTCCTGATATCCAGCCCCACCTCCTGCACCCAACCATTTTCAGTGTCACCTTTCTCTTTGTGCCTTTGCCTGACTTGTTTCCTCATTGTGCTCCACACATACCTTGCTGGGTAAGTTTTGGTGAAAAAATTCTTCTGAGTTAAGACATCTGAATTGCTCAGGTCTTTGATCATGGTCTGTCTCACACCTGCTCTCTGAAGCCATTTCTAATCATTTCTAGCTCAAAGCCATCTCTGGATCATTTTAGCTTATGATATATATCATACTAATAAACACTTATTTTTACTTACCAAACACATTATGTAGTGCTTACTAATTCTCCCATTTTACAGATGGAGAAATGGAGGCAAAAAGAATGTGGAGACAGAAAGCTAGAAAGTGCAGAATGGGGATTCAAACCCAGGCAGCTGGGCTCTGTACTGTTAGCTCGCCAGCCCCTCATGCTTTTGTGTTGTCTTACCCATGACCTATCCGATTTTCCCAGCAAAGTGGGAGAGCCCTAGAAGGCCCCTTTTAGACCTCTTTTATCCTCATAGCTGATCTATCAGCTCCTGGCCAGTATTTGTTAGTTGGTTTAAAATTTAATAGATTTCTTGATTTTCTCTATTCCCCTTTCCCTAGCTAGATTAGAAGTAAATCTACCCATCATAGGGAGGCTTTCTGATACCTAACTCAGGTCTCTCATGCTGCAACATTGGCTTGTTTTTTGTTTTGTTTTAGTCTTCCATGAAGATAGATAAAAGATGACCAGCCATTTCTTTATAATAATAGCAATTACCATTGGAAGATCATTACTTTATTAATTTGTTATTTAATTGAACTCTACCTTGTTCCAAAATTGGCATAGGGTGGCTAATAAGGAACCATAAAATACAACAGGGAATACATATAAAGAGTGGGAAAGGTCACCAAAACATACTGTTAAATTAGGCAAGCATTTCAATGAATAATGCTTATTGTGTGGTTATTGATAAAATTCATTTAAAAAAGCCTACCCATGAATTTTTGTAAGTAAATAGAAATACTTGTTAGTATTTTAAAAAGGAAAATTTGAACCAAATTTAATAGTCGTCGGTATAGGGTTACGGGGGGTTAGGAAATAATCCCAGAGGGAAATCGTGGGCATTTAACTTTATGTGTAATGTTTCACTGACTTGAAGCAAATATGATGAAATATTAACAGCCATCAATTTTGTATGGAAGGTATCAAGTATGGGATTTTTGTGTGTGTTTCAGAATTTTAGAAGTTTCTCAAGTTTAACAAAAAAAAAGGAATAAATAGAAAAAAATTTGGATAAATACCACAAAGTTGCTCTAATACAACTAACTTGTTAAGCTTTCTAACAGCCAATATAAAGGAAGGGGCCAGATCACTTATGTAATTCCTAGTGCGTTTAGGGTAAAAGTAAATCCCGGCTCTCCTGGTACTAAGGACCTCAGAAGCAGTGGCAGTTCCAGAACGTCAGCACAGGCGGGCTGTGAGCAAAGGGCTGGGAGTTCTGGAGTATGTGTGTTGGAGGGTGGGCTATTTGTCATGAATCTGCATTTGTGTGGCCCTTTGCCTGAACTTGTTTGTAAGGAAGACTCAGCTGGGGGCCACCTTTGGTCCTGCTGCTGGGTGATGTCATGAGCAGCCTTCCCGTGCCAGCCTTGCCACCAGCCAATGAGCATTTTATTAAGATGGCACCCCAGCACAGCTCAACCCCTACCACACTTCTGCCAGAAAGCAGCTGCTGCAGGGCAGGCCCCAGCTCTCTGCTGAACTGGCCTGGCCTGGCCTGGCCCACCGGTGGGTTCTCAGGACCCTGGAAGAGTAAAAGCAAACAAATGCAAGATATCCCTCCCTTTAGACTGGTCTGTGACAAATACAGAGGAGTGATGAGCTGGGGTCTGCTGCCTGGCAGGAACCTGGAAGGGTCACCGAAGTCTTCTTCCCCTTGTGAGATAACAAGACAGCCATGGGGGCTGCAGGCGTGGCTCTGCTGGTGGAGGCTGAGGAGACTGCAGACTTGCCTCTCTAGACTGCCATCCTCCCTCCTCTTGAGGGGAGCCCAAGGAGACTCACCGCTCTGCCGGGTTTTCCTCAGGAAGCATCTGGAGTTGGCCCTAGCACACCAACACATGGGGATTCAGCAGGCACCCGGAGTCTACTCCGAGAGGCGTGCCAAACAGTCTAGCCTGAAAAATGTTCGAGGCAGGCATAACCAGATATCCAATCGCCCTCCCTATCCTACCAAGAAGGAATTTGAGAATGTTTGCCCAGACTGCCCACACTTCCTGGTGTGTCCCCTGGATGCACCGCCTGGGAAATGAACTCTGCTGTAACCCCGTGAGGTATGAAGCTGATGTCTGAGAACCCGTTCATGTGGCTTTCAGCAGAGTCGCCCTATTTCCCTTCCTTATGGCGATAATTAGCAAAGACAGCCAATTGCCTGTTTAGGCCTCTCTCAGAATATTTATTCCCCAAATAGCTGTACTGCAGAGCGAGGATTCTGGAATTAGAATCCAGCCCTACCACCTCCTGGGAAGGAAATCACTTCCTTGTGCTAAGATTCAACTTCTTTATTGGTAAAAGGGGAGACACTATTAGTAGTGTTGCTGTGGAAGAATGCTTCAGTTACCATTATGATTTATTTGGGTGCTGGTAGCATTTCTGCCCTTAAGCCCTACTTCCTGCTTTCTGTCCTCCATATAAACCTCAATTCTTCTGTGGCCTGATGGTCCAGTCCTCAATAGTTTGATACTAAGCAGTGAGTTGTTCCACCTTCTTGAGGTAACACCAGCTCACCCATGAGGACTAAGGTTCTTTCGGGGCCTTACGATAGTTTCTTGTGACAGTTCCTGGGGGTCTGGGGGTGTGTGTCATGGAGCAAAGGTGGGGTGGAGGTGACTGTCAGCCCAGAGGCAGGCTTCTGGGGCAGGCAGCCCCCATCCCATCCACCATCCTCAAGGGAGAGTGAAACTGAGGTCAGCTGATCCTGAAGGACAGTCCTTAAGAAACCTCTCAATTCTGCTTTGGAAAAGGTTCTGTGTGGTGAGAAGGACTGGTTGGGATTGGCCAAGTTGTGTGGAATGAGACAAGTAATTTCTGAGGTGGTAAGAGTTCCTGGGCCTCTGCAAAGAAGAAAAAGGCAAGGCCTGCCAGTGGTTGCAGGGAGAATGCCCAGGGAGCCTCGCTAAGCTCCGTCCGGAACATGGCCGGTTTGCCCTCATTAGCACGCTGGCGCTGAGGGCCACTGGGAGCCACACTTCATGGATTATCTGGAGCGAAGAGTAATTCCAAAATTTATGAACACAGGCTCCAGGAATAGAAGAGAGATGGACACTGGGTAGGTAGGGGGAGGGGCTCTGACTACCAGACCAGCAAATTATATTCCCGTTCCCGTGCAAAGGTTCTCAAACTTTAAGGTCTCAGAACACCTTTTCACTCTTCAAAATGATGGAGGACTCCAAAACTTCAGTTCTTTGGGCTATGTCTGTCGACATTTACTATATTAGCAATCAAAGCTAAGAAATTCTGTTAAAAAGTGCCTGTGGCCCCAGCTACTCAGGAGTCTGAAGCGAGAGAATCGCTTGAGCCCAAGAATTTGAGGTTGCTGTGAGCTTTGATAGCACAGCACTCTACTGAGGGTGACAAAGTGAGACTCTGTCTCAAAAAATTTAATGATAATTTATGTTAAGAAAAGCAAATACATGTTAGCATAAGTAGCATACCGTTAAGAAAAATGATATTTATGCAGCAAAACATAAAAAAGGGAGTCAGCAGAGCTGCATTGTTTTGCATTTTTGCAAATTTCCTCAGTGTCCGGCTTCACAGAAGACAGCTGGATTCTTTTTTTTTTGCAGTTTTTTTTGGCCGGGGCTGGGTTTGAACCCGCCACCTCCAGCATATGGGGCCAGCGCCCCACTCACTGAGCCACAGGCGCCGCCCAGAAAGCTGGATTCTTCCATCTATTTCTGTAGTTGGGCTTTTGTGACATCACACATTGTGTAGCTTCCAGAAAATGCAAATGTGTACTTCTGAGAGAATAAAAGTGAAAAATACAAATAATATCTTAGAACATATTATTATGAAAATAATTTTGACCCAAGACCCCCCGAAAGGGTCTCAGGGACCCCCATGGGTCTCTCAACTACACATTGAGAATTCCTCTATCCTTCTAAGGTTCTAAAAGTTTCTTTTAGCTTCGTTGCTTCTCTTCATGTTACTTTTTCTCTAGCCCTGGTCTGTCCTGGAGTTTTCATGAATTAAAAACCCCATCATGGGAATTCATCATTGGTGCCCGTAGCACAGTGGTTACAATGCCAGCCACATATGCTGAGGCTGGCAGGTTCGAACCCAGCCTGGGCCTGTAAACAACAATGACAAGTGCAACAAAAAATAGCTGGGCGTTGTGGTGGGCGCTTGTAGTCCCGGCTACTTGGGAGGCTGAGGCAAGAGAATCGCTCAAGCCCAAGAGTTGTGGGTTGCTGTGAGCTGTGATGTCATGGGACTCTACCAAGGGCAACATAGTGAGACTGCCTCAAAATAAATAAATAAATAAATAATCAAATAAAATAAATAAAAACCCCATCATGTGCCACGCACTTGCTAAGTGCTAGAAATGCAAAGAAGAAAAAGTCAAAGGCCCTGCCCCAGGGGAGCTGGCAGTTCTTTCTGGCTCTGGAGTTTAGCAAATCTCATTTAAAGTGTGCTTGATGCTAGCCAGTTCTCTGGAAAAGTTCTTGGTCATCATGTCCTAAGTGAAGTGTTTGCTGCATGTTCCGGAGACAAGGCAGCTCCTGTCTGCGTATTTTCCACTGCATTAACCTACAGAAGAACAGACACCCCACAGGCATTGCCAACAGTTACAGGGCTTTCCAAAGATGTGGCTGGGAGAAGCTTGGAAACTTCTCTGTAATAAAAAAAGAACCAGAAATAAGATACTTCTTTACCCTGGTGAGACTCACCCTCCCCACCCCCTCTCCATTTCTCTTTCTGCTGCTTCATACCTGGACCTCTGAGAGCCAGCAAGACCCGAGGGTATTGGAGGAGAAGGCTCTGTGTCAGCCCCTTCATACCTCCCGACACAGGCACACGAGCACCAGTGACCACATGAGTAGTCGGTGGTGTGTCAAGAGCACAATAGCACCCTAGAGCCAAGAATAATCAGATCAGGCAGGTGGAGGGGGGTGGATTAGAGACCCAGGAGCAGTGGATGGAGAGTCTCGGAGGCTGGAATGAGGCTGATTGAAAATCCATTCCCCATAAATCAACAGTCTTCTCCATGGAGGCTCAAGTCTGTGGGGACAATACACGTAGATTGGCGGGAGAGCTATGCCCCTCACGAGCTGGACACTGTTTCTTGTGGCACTAGATAAGTAAGAGTAGCACAGAGGGAGAAGGAGATCAACGGAACAGGGATGGGGGCATTTGTTTTCCTACCTTGTTCTGTTTGCTCTAGGTTCTGTGGCCTCTGATTAGCTCTGCAGCTTGCTGGGTGATTTAACAGATTTTTTTTCTAAGCTTCCTAACAAGGAAGATTCTAACTTCCAGTAAACCTGCCATGAAAAGCCAGCAGGGACCCAAGGAGACTGCCACAGGGGTATTTCTGTTGAGATTCATTGGTTGGTAATTCTCCCCTTCTGACAGCTTCCTGCTACTTGACTTACCCAGAGGGCAACGGGACTTTGGCAGGGAGGGAGACCAGGGTGCAACCTGGGTAGGACCAACCTGGGTCATTGTTAGGAACACAAACCCTCAGGGCAGGGCCAGTCCTCTGGGGGAGGCCCATGGTCACTGGCCCAAGTTGCTGGAGGACTCACCGGTCATTGTACCCACCCCATTCTTTTACAAAGGAGTCTTGGCCTACAGGACGACCACGACTTGCTAGGGATCCTTTTGATTCCTCATCCTCATCCACCCCCTCTCACATATGTGTGAGTCTTTCATCCCTCTGGGGAAATGGGCTTTCTTACACTGCTGCAGAAATGTGAATTGGTAAACTCCAGTGGGGGTCAATTGGCAATATACAACAAAAGCCACAAATAATGATATAGGCTTTGCCCCAGCAATTGCATTCCTAGGCATGTATTCATAGGAAATCATCAGATTGGGTTCAAAAGTGAATTAGAAGGGTGCTTATTGCACTGTTGCCTATAGCACCATCAGAACGCTGGAAAAATCCTTGACATTCACTGATGGGGTTGGTCAAGAAGTGTGAGTACAACCATGCCTTGGGGCAGTGTGTGCCCATTCAAAATGATGCTGTGGAGAGCTGGGTATCAACAGTGACATATATTGATATAATGCGTTGGATTCTAGACAGCAGGTTATGGAAAAGAGTTGAATAATATAATTCCTTTTTAACAAAAATAAGCATTGTACATCTGCATGAAAACAGTCTGAAGGATACATATCAAAGTTAACTGAGGCCATTCAGCATGGTGGGGTTGCAGATGGTTGTTTTTCTGTTTGTCTATTTGCACATTCTCTAGAATGAGTATATATTTACTTGCATGAAGATTTTAAAGGGCAAGATGGGGAAAATGGGGTCTATGGCTGTAGATGGGCCAAGGATGGATCTGCTGCCAGTCAGCTCCTAGCTCAGCTGTTCCTTGTTGTTGAGCACAGCAACGCCAGGGCACAATCCACCTTCCTGAAAGATCATGGGGAAATGAAATCCCCCTGTGCAGCACAGGCAGCTCTGGTAGAGGGTCAGTCGAATTCTTGGAAGCCTGCAGGGTCTCAAAGCCTTTCTCCAAGTCCACCACGATGGGGACCTTGGAACCACTTTCTTCCCTGCCTTCAGGAGAAGCCCTGCCAGGTTCTCACCGTATTGCCCATACAGGTATCGTCATGCTACCCAGGTAGTGGGTGGGGAGCATGTGAGACAGCAGGAGGAAAATGAGAATCAATTGCATAACCTGAATTTGTCTGATGTAAGGGTAGGGGGAATCTTGTGATGAAGCTGACAGGCATTAAAAAAAATTTGCATACAAAAATGAAACATTTCGATCCCAGTGCCTTTCTTAACTTTTTTTTTTTCCTCCACCAAGGAAGAATCAAGACAGAAGTCTCTAAGGCAGCCCACCTTTTTGTCTGTGATAATATAGGATGAAACAGATTTAAAGTTCCCTTCTACATAAATGGCACGTTTAGATTCTGGGGCTCCTAATCTCCTAAGCATATTGGAGTAAACAGATATTGGTAAACCGGCTGGGCTACTCAACCCACACGGCCAGGCAGATTTGAGGCTGGAAGTGAAAATGGCAAAATGGCCATGAACCTTTAATGTAGAGTGACCATTCAGCTCTGGCAGCCTTTCCACTTCTTGTGGTGGGAGAACCTGGCCAGAGGATTGTGCATTTCCCCTCATTCACTCCAGAAGGGAAGAAGCCTGAGTGGTCCATGCTCCATAGACACAGAGGCAGAAATGTGGGGAAGAGAGGGGAGGAGTTTCCTACCTCACCAGCAAGGCCATACCTGATGGAAGGAAGGGACTGAAGGCTGGCCTTACGACACAACCTCCTTCATCCCCACCTTGGGTCCAGAGCACGCCTAATCTCTGCTGTTCTGAGATCCACCTGCCCGACTTGCAGACGCCTTCTGTATGTCTTCTTCCTGCCCAGCCCGGCTCAGCCTCGTCCCTCCAACTCCCTAGGTTGATCCTTCTGTGCAGCAGGAGCTGTGCAGTCACTTCCTGGGAGGCCATCAACCCACTCCACGCCTCCCTGAAAGAGACAATGGTCTTGGTGCCAATCCTGTCACTCCCCCTCCAGAGCTGATGGAAGACCATGGGAAGATCAAACAGAAAAGGAGGGGTTGGGCCAGAAAGTTGAAATTTCATTGCTGGGATACAGAACTAAATCCCAAAGTCAAATTTCATAGATGACCTGTCCACTCTCTTCTTTAGACAACGAGGCAGTATGAGAGATTAAATAAAGATCCTTAATAATCAACCACAGGGTTTCTAGAACCCTCCATCTATGAATACGGCCTTAATATATTTCACTATGAAATGACTATAGATAACATATGTGGGGGGGGGGCTCGGCGCCTGTGGCTCAATGGGCTAAGGCGCCAGCCACGTACACCTGAGCTGGCAGGTTCGAATCCAGCCCGGGCCCGCCAAACAACAATGACGGCTGCAACCAAAAAATGGCCGGACGTTGTGGTGGGCGCCTGTGGTCCTAGCTACTTGGGAGGAG
>CAUYRH010029380.1:0-14120 GCA_963574655.1 Perodicticus potto
ACCCGGGGGACTCAGCGCGCCTACAGATCCTCAGTACTCGGGGGACTCAGTGCGCCTACAGATCCTCAGTACTCGGGGGACTCAGTGCGCCTACAGATCCTCAGTACTCGGGGAACTCAGTGCGCCTACAGATCCTCAGTGCGCAGCCTCTGTGGTGCTCAATAAATGAAAGACTGTGTCTTTCTGTGTCCTACGCAGCTCTGCTAAAACAAAGCCCTAAGACTTTCTCTCCTCACTGGCATTGCTCTTTAAAACACGTTGTGGCTGCAGCAGAAGCACAGGATTCTCTAGCAGGAAAAGGCCTGGGAGATTATCTATTATTTTTCCAGAACAGCTTAGGATTCACAATTTGTAAGAGCAAGGTTTCAGAAATTGAGACTGAAGAATGACCAGCTTCCACCCCTCAACCCAAGGCTCCTGGCCCATGGGTAAGGTCACTACCAACGAGGTGACAGGAATACTCTTGGCCATTCTTCTAGCAAAAAGAGCTGCTTTCCTTGGGCACTTTTACAAATGGTTATTTATACGCCCAGAAATCTTGTCTGTGTTTATGTGATTAGTCACTAAGCAAAAGCTTATTTTCCACCAGTTGGGAAGGGTTTCCTTTCTGAAAAATGAAAGCCTGTGTCTCTTGGCCAGTTTTACCCAGAAGCCCAGTGGCTCCAGAGTGGTAAGGAAAACTATGGCCCTTGACATGCCAGGCCTACCAGGAAAATCAAAGCCCTGAATAGAAACTGAGCCTGGCTTGGGTCAGGCCCTCAGCACAGGGCCGTGTCCCTGTGGCATAGAGCCTGGTTTTTAGTGCAGCGAGAGTTTTATAAAGCATCTACTAATAGAGATGGCACTGGGGATGCTGAAAGAAGACTTTATTCCGCTTAGAGTGCAAAGAAAAGCAGGCCAGGGAGAAGTGCGGCACAAGGAAGGGGACATGGGCAGAAACAGAAGTGCTGCCAGCAGAGAGAAGCACCAGCAGCTGGCAGGGCCAGAGAACAGGAGAAGGGAAAGAAGAGGACTAGGAATAAAACATCGAAGCCTGGAACACCCACAGGATCTCCAGAGGGGTCAGACAGGTGACCAAGCATTGCTAAGAACAATCCAGAAGGCTAGAAAAAGCAACAGGGTAGCATCCAGGGTCCTGCACCTGTGAAATCATTCAGGGCTCACATCTTCCCAGGAGACTTCCCACAAGGTGACCTCTCCTTCCCCAGAAGGCTGATAATAACAGTAGTTAACTTTTTTTTTTGGTTGGGGGGGTGGAAAGATTCTCATTCTGTTGCCCTGGGTGGAATGCCATGGCATTGTAGCTCACAGCAACTTCAAACTCTTGGGCTCAAGTGATCCTCTTGCCTCAGCCTCCCAAGTAGCTGGGACTAAAGTGACCACCACAAAGCCTGTCTAGTTTTTAGAGATGGGGTCTCGCTCTAGCTGAGGCTGGTCTCAAACTCCTGAGCTCAAGGGATCCTCCCACCTGGGCCTCCCACAGTGCTAGGGTTACAGGCATGAGCCCCCATGCCCGGCAAATAGTTAACATTTATGGAACAATTATTACATGCCGTGGATTATAACATTCAGTTCTCCCAACAATCCCATGTTTGTGATAGCTATCGATATTATCCCTACTTTATAAATAGAAAACCAGTATTCACATCAAGAAATAGCACTGCTAGGCCCCCTGCCAGCAGTCCCCCCATGTCCTTGTGTCCTCTATCTGTCATTAACCATCCCCCCAAGGATATAGAGAAGCCAATATCATGAGCATGATAAATATAGGCCAAAATCACAGATGAGCTGTGCCAATTTTGAAACTTTTAAAAAATGGAATCGTGCAGAATACATTCTTTTGTGTCTGGTTTCATTAACTCAACATAATGTTTATGAGAATTAAAATCTATGTTGCTCAATGTACTTGAAGACTGCTGGTTCACATTGCTCCAGAGGACTCCATTATGTGAACGGATCGTTTTCATTTATCCATTCTACGACTGATGGACATTCGGGTCGTTTCCAGTTGAGGATCATTACAAACAGCATTGCCGTGAACGTTCTTGTGTATATCTTTTGATACATGTCTACGTGTATTTCCGTTGGGTCAATATCCAGTAAGATTTGATAGCAAATGTATGTGACTCAAAAGCACACATTCTTGCCACGCAACTCTCCACCACCTTCCCCCATTATCTGTTTATTCTCTTTGCATTATTATACTCAATGCAGGTTCTCCTTCCTTAGATGGCGCCAACCTCACTTTTTTGGAAATGCTTTATTGTCAGGCTATCTGAAGCATTCATTTGAGCATTTTTCTTTGTGTTATAGGGAATGCAAAAACAGAAGAAAGCATAGTCTTTGTCTTCCAAGAGCTGGTTTCTAGTTGGAAATGACTAGGACTTTTAAAATAACTCAAGACCTACCCTGTATGCTTCAGATTTTAAGTATATAGGTGATCAGAGAGAAAGATCAATGAGGTAAGCCTGAGTGGGCCTGAGAAGATTCCTAGAGAAAGCAGGCAGGGAACTGAACCATTGAAAATGACTTGGGATTTGCTTTTGAGATGGTCTTACCATTGTTTTGACAATACCCTATAACTACATACCTCCTCTACTTCCACAGAAGGGCCTTCCTTCTTCCCAGACATCAACTTGAATTATTTTTCTTGTTGTCTGTTTGTTTTCTATTTCAAGGGAGTGTGGGGACCGGTTGCTATAGCAACAGCTGCTTCTCCAAATTAATCCTGAATTTCATCAGATGCTCAGTTTGACAGTCCAGTTCTGCCTTCTGATTATCTGGCTTTCACAACCACGTTAATTACCCAGCTCCTAACGATTCCCTCCTGCTGCCCTCGGGGTTCATAACACAACATGTATAACTTGAGAAAATGTGTGTTATAAAAACAATGCTCTGGCCAGGGAGGAATGCTGACAAGTGAGGAGAACTCGGCATTATTTTAACTATCCGCTGGCCATGTCAGAGCCCAATACATCAGGCCATTTGGGAAGGAAGCAGCCCTGGGGTCATGGGGGGGTGGGGTGTGTGAAAATCAACATACTCTGTGAAGAGCTGGTTACTAAAAATGCAGACTAACTTTCTGGTTTACATATAACTTCGGGGGCAGAGGGAAGATTAGTTTGTTGGTTTTAAGTATAAATCCAAGGGCCTAGGAGGGGACCCATCAGAATTCTCTTCATGCCTCTGCCTTCTATCAGCTCCATCTCCTAAAGGCATTACAAGATAGGGCCATTCCTTCCACGGCACATGCAGCCTCATTTTTATCACTTTCTCCAAACTCCAGGCAGAAGTGCCTTTCCACGCCTAAGTCGCACTCTTTTATTAAAGATTAGTAGTAGCTACCCAGAACGTAGCTTATTTTTCATTTCAGCAATGGAGTGATCTTTCCTTGCAGAGTACTGTCTGCAAACTCACAGTGTATGGCACACCTCTTAGGGGTGGGACACATAAGAGGGACTTTATCTAACAAATGTAATCAGTATAACCTAATCCCAAACAATAAAAAATAAATAAATAAATAAAAAATAAAAGTTTCCTCCCCAGATCTAAATTTTAAATACTTCATGGACTCACGATGTCATTCAAGGGTCCTCTGATCCCTAGTGTTCAAAAACCCAGGACAGTTAAGGGTAAGAAAATTAAATTAGCCTGGCAGCTCCCCTAGTGTCAATGAACTGGTCAGAATTGAGTCAGCTGGTTTCCTGGTTTGGACAACAGAAGGCTTTTTAGTTCACTCATTGTCTTTTCTTGAACCAAAACTCCTTCTGGACATTGGCTGGCATGTTCAAGGAGAACCACAGCCTACCGGACCACCCACTGCCAGAGCAGCAGACTTCATGGAAGGCTTCGAAGAAATGCTAAGAAAGCATAGAAGCTACCCAAAGAAAAAGGGTGCAGAAAGCTTGCCATTCATTCCTGCTAAGATTATTGGTGCTATTTACAGCCCCAATATCGAATCCTAAGAAGACAGGGGATGTGGCCAGGATAGAGAGAAAAGTGGTGTGGCAGAGGGGACTCAAGGGCCCTATGTTGGACTGGCCACTGGGCCCCACCCTCCTTCCATGACTGCCCCTGGGAGGCATATCCATGGAACTCACACAGGGCCCTAGGGTGGAAACAGTGGCTCCATCAGCCAGCAACACACACTCACCCCATGGGCTCCCTGGTCTTCCTCTCTGTTCCCTCTGTTGCTTCACCTCAGTCTTTCTCTCTCTCTCTGTACACACACACACACACACACACTATTCTGACTCTAAGCGAGCCCTGGCAATTGAACGATCAGAATCTCTCACGAACACCCCAGGTCAAAGAAGAGCCCTTGCACTTGACACAGTTAATTTCTGAGAAAAGCAAGCTCCCCAGTTCTGGCAATGATGGGGACAGAAATCCTTCCGTGAAGGTGGACTTAGAGTCTTCCACTCCCGGAAACCCCAGCAGAGGTTTATTTCCTCAGAGGATTCATCTCCCCAGAGTGGAAAAGCCAAGTCCGGGGTTATCACACCTCTGGTTCTAGCCACCGCTGACCCGCCGCATATGGATGGACGGCTCAGCCACCCTGAGGGGGATCTTGTCACGTCTAAGTTCTGGACAGCCTCATGGGGCAACAACACAGCGCAGTGGTGATGGGCCTGACAGGCCACCTGGGCTCAAATCCAGGCTGCTCTGCCACGTACCAGCTGGGTCACCTTGGCGAGTTACCTAGCCTTTCCTCAGCAAGCCTTAGTTTAAGAAAGAACAAATGAAGACATGCCTGGATCCAATCCAGCACTGTGACCATGCCCCGGCAGAACCCACATCTGAGACCGCATGCGTGGTGCCCATGAGGTTGTGTGTGATGGGATGCAGGTGGGAGGGACACGCCAACACATCCAAGGATTCCAGGGCCCCATAGCAGAGGCTGCAGTGGCAACGAGCCTAAGTCTCTAAATCTCCATTCTTCAGACCCCGGTGCTGTTCCAAAACATGGGTGTCTGTCCATCTCTGAGCTGGACCTACCGGGTGAGCCCACTGTGAGAAGTCATGGTGGAGAAGGGGGAGTCTGCATTTCCCAAATCAGAAAATCTCAGACTGTGCAGTTTAGAAGTTACCCTCATCCCCCTTTTCAATATCCAAATTCCCTCTGTTGCATGTGGTCATCGTGGAGGCCCCCCTTCTCTGTTCTGTGAGCTTCCTAAGGCTGTGCAAACAAATTAAGAGAACCATCCCAGTTCACTTCAAAAGACCCTATAGTAAAGCGCAGGATGGTCTCGCTCTTTTTTTTTTTTTCTTTGAAAATCATCATCAAGTATGAGCTGTGTTATTTAAGGCACCAGCAAATACTGAATTCCAGGAAGCCCAGGAGGGGGAGGCAGGACAGTCAGGGAGTATCGTAAGTTTTTAGTTGTTTTATTTCTAATCTCCAGCCTCTAGAAAAATGACTTGGGTGTAATCAAAGGAAAATAATGTACTTGAAGGTCAAATAGCTAACTTAATAGGAAACTCATTAGAGATGTGGCTGGACACACTCACAGCTGAAGAGCTCGTTCCTATGATTAAAAGTGGAAAAACCTCTCTGGTGCCACATTATTAACAAGGGTGAGTCCTTAATTTGGATCCAGTCTGCAGGGACTTCGTGTGGAACTTGTGATCTGGCAGCAGAGGGAATATGTTAAGATGCTCAGCAATTCGCCATGGGTTCAAAAGAGTAAACACAAGCATAACATAACCGCTTTGCCAAGTTCAACAAACTGCTTCATGGGGCTCTGAGTCCCTGATGAGGGCAGCGACCCAATGCTAACTAAGCGAACCCAAGCCCAAAGGTATCACTCACTGCTCACTGGTGACGGCTGCCAGACACATGGTCTTCTCTGGAATTCACTGATGACAAAATGATCAGACCAACTCAAGTTTCCAGAGCAAGGCTCGTTTCCTCCTGGTCTCAGGATTAAGTTCAAATAAAGTGAAATCCTTGGGGGTGAGGCCCAGGCATCAGCATTAACTTTTACAAATTCCTCCTAAGATTCTATTCCGTATCCAGCATTCAGAATCACTGATCTAGGCCAGCTGGCCTCAATCTTCCCTCCTATCACTTCCCAGTAGAAGTTTTTACTCCAACCAGAAAGGACATGTCATTGATCCCTAAACATCACATCAGGAATAATCAGTACCATCTATCGAATATGTCTCTGGCACTGTGCTTAGCAATTTTATTCATCAGTGCATTTATCTTACAACATTATCTATAAATAGCTATTAATGGCTACTGGCCCCATTTAACAGGTGAGGAAACTGAGCCACAGAGACCTTAATTGCTAGACCAAGGTCACATGGTAGTAACTGGAAGAGGAACTGGCTCATTCCAATCTAAGCCTATTTGGACAATAAATGTTTTCTCACCCTACTAGAACAGTACCTGAAACATAAGCATTTGATAATTTTTTGTAAAATGAATGAATGAATGAATGATAATGGAAATGAATGAATGAGAACAGCGAGTAATATAATGACCACTAGCCTTGTTAGATTCAGCCATTTATTCTCTGTCTCCAAAAGAGCCTAACTCAAGTCTTCCTGCCTGAGAACCCTGGATTAGCACAGCTGAGTCTGAGAGGGAAAATGTAAACTGCTTCCACTATAGGTATTTCCAAATAATCGATGTGAGAAAAGCAGCCCTGCTTGGGGTTTGAACCTTCTATGGGGGTATTTCTCTAATACAGTGGGGTTCTCAAACTGGAGTGCATCAGAGTCACCCTGGGCAGGGCCCAGCTGGAACATCCTTTGAGAAGCACTGCTCCAATGCATCCCTGGGCAGTTTTCAGGGTCCTGCCTTTCTCAAGGGGTTATTTTCCAGGAGCAGGGGACAGAGCAGCCACACTTTCTCACTCCCAGACCTCTGCTGGATTCTGTGGAAACATCTCGCAAAAGCTGCAGTGCCCCTGGTCACAGGTTCGGAGGGCCTGCAGTGCACCACACGGACTCCGGCTTTCCCACAGATCCTGGCCTTTGATTGTCCCTCCTCCGGATTTTTAGAGCAGTGATTTCCATCAGGAGGCAAGAGTGATACCTCCTTCCAGAAAGATCAAAATTCAAGGAGGCACAGGTAGCTAAAAAACCACACTGTAATGCCATTTCTAGGAGGATGAGAGGGCCTTTGAAATGACAGTGAACTCTTCTAAAGAGTCTTGATGGTAGGAATCCAGAGACCATTTGAGAATATGGATTCTTTTACATTTTCTCAGGAACAGCAAGCTTAAGGCTCACTAAGTGGGGGCACGAGATTCACATGCTTATCAAAGGAGATATATTTGGGTTCTTTTTTTTTTTTTTTCAACAGATGAGAGAGCACAGCTAACAAAAACCAAAGACACTTCCTCCTCAGTCCCCTAAAGCCAGGATCACTCTTACCTAAAATAGGAGAAGTGATGAAAGAGCTGGCCATTTCTAGCATGTCACAATGCAAAGGGCCAATAAAGAGATGTAATTCTGCCTGGCCAGGAGAAAAGATTTCCAGAAACCAAAACCAAGGGCATGAAAGTGAAGGCCCAGCCCAAATCTCACCCCGCTTCCACCTCCCACCTTTTCAATTTTACATGCCAGACTGTTACCAGATGGGATGTAAAAGATGTCCATTCCCAGTGGTTTTGTAGACAGGGTCTTCTAGGCTTTCAAAGGGGAAATGAGAGTGAAACAACGTGCCTTTGATGTTTAAACTCGGGTTCTGAAATCAGAACCTCAGGCCAAAAATGTTTATCTCTTCCATCCTAGGCAACCAAGTAGAAAGGTCTGGCGGGCACTTCCTTTTCAGCAGTTTCTTCCACATTGTCAATTACTTCCCTGCTGAGAGAATGGAATGCCTTTGACTCAAAACAGGGATCCATCTCTGAGATAGTGCAGGAGATTTTTCTCTTTCCTCCAGATTAGGTTACCCTCAGTATCACACACGAGAAAGTGTCTATCCCCTTTTATTTACTTAGCATTAGAAGGCAGTTGTGTTTCTGTGTTTACACAGAGTTGACAAATTTGAGGGTTAATCACCTTCACCCACGGGTCAACAGGAGAGTTAACCCCAGGGTCTGGCTGGAGAAGGACACATTTGAAAGAAATTATTTTTTGAGATTTGGTGAATAGTAGAGTTGTTTCAGAGGTCCACAGATTCTATGGGCCTGCAGGAGTTGGGAATTATATATAAATAACTTACATTTTCATGGCAAAAGTACGAAAACACTTCACCTATGAGTTTACCGAACTTGGGGCCCAACCTTCCTCCTGAGATGGTGGTAGAAATATTTTCTAAAATACCTACGAAGGTGGGATTTAATCCTCTGAGCTGTGTAAGACAGCAACCTCTGTTAAGGCCAGGGCTTCTCTATAACACGAGCTCTAGGACAATACTTGCCTCCATGCAGAGGTCACTGCAGACTCCCAACTAACGATTAGTATCAAGAACACTGGTTTCACAGGGTCACTGCCTGGGTTTAGCTCTCAGATCTACCACTTACTACTTGCTGTAACCTTGGATAATGGACTTTTCCTGGAAGCTCAATTTTCCTTGCCATAAAATAAGGATGTTAACTGTTCATAGTTCGCAGATAGAAAGACTAAGTCAGACAACTAGGAGCACACCTCCTAGAGCAAGGTAAAGACTCACTAGCTCCTACCTACTATTGGTATTATTTTAATGTGCAAATCAAAACATACTACTTTCTCCTCAAAAATTTCCAGTGGCGCTCTCTCTTCACTTCTCTTCTCCTCCTCCTCTCCCCCCTGTCCCCCGTGTGTCTTCTCTCTCTCTCCCCCTCCCTCCCTCCCCCCCTCCTTAATGCTGCTCTGCAGCTTCCCCACCAATAAAGACCTTTCATACCAAAAAAAAAAAAAAATTTCCAGTGGCTTCTCATCATGGCTGGTGTAGAAGTCACATTCCTTTCTTTGACCAATGTGGTCCAGAGCAGGCCCTCTCCTGTCCCTCTTCTCACTCCCCTCTCAGCCTCATGGGTCCTGTCACTTAATCTCTGCTTCATTCAAGCCTCGGCTCAAAAATCACAAAGAAGAAGAGGAAGAAGAGGGGGAAGAGGAAGAAGAGGGGGAAGAGGAAGAAAAGGAGGAATAGGAATAAGAGGAAGAGGAGGAGGAAGAGGAAGAAGAGGAGAAAAGGAAGAAGAGGAAAGAGGAAGAAGAGGAAGAGGAGGGGGAAGGGGAAGAGGAAGAGGAAGAAGAAGAAAAGTTCTGGAGATGAATGATAGAGAATACATCATTCACGAGTAAAGTCCTAGAACCCTCCATCTTCTATGGAGGCAGGCAATGAAGACAGCCAACCACAGACCACGTACACTTGTGAGCCAAAAGAAAGTTTGAAGTTATTATTTAGGAATTTAGCATCACTGAATAAGTGCTTCTGACCTGATGCTATTCTACCTTTGCCTATTACTGATTACACTAATCAGATCTATGTTTTCCAGAAAGGTCATCAAACCACACACAATAAAGATGGTCCCAGTCCATGAACCCCTGTAACACTCTCCCTCTGGAAAAACCCTAACTGCCCTCTTCTATCATCGCCCGATTCAGCAGGAAGCAGTTAGATCGAGTCTTCGCCCCTTTTCCCTAACAGCAGTTAGGGTTTCTACCCGAAGAGGGAGAATTGATGCAGGACATCTGGTGCCCTAGCCAGCTCAGCAGAGCTGGCGGACCTGCCACCTCCTCCTTGGCGGTATCGGGGCTGCGGCAGCCAGCTGAAGAGCCAGCGGGCTGGATGACAGGCAAGGAGGGGGACCTACAACGCCCACCAGAGGCTCCAATAGCCAAAAAGGCTGGACAACTGCTGAGGAGACACCTGTGCCTTGGTGTCTCCTTCACTTTCCACTTGGGACTAAATGTGGAACCCCCATTTCCTATGCCTAGGCCAGTTTCTTGTGAATTTCCTAGGCCTGAATTCCACGGATGGACTGTGTCCATTCATGGATACACTCATTCACCTTGCCCCTGGTGGAAGGGACTGTATTCATTTGTTTCCTGGCCAAGGAACCCATACACCTATATATACCCTGAGGCTAAAGGCCTAAAGGAGGAGACGGGAAAGACCTGGCGAGGAACGGAGAGAGCTTCTCTCTCCCCACTTGAATTCTCTCCCTCTACTAGGAGCTTTAGAGTTTTCTGTATTCTTTTCTGTAAATCAATTCTGTCTTACCACTGAGGGGTGGGGGGCAGGGGAAATAATGTAATGAAGAATAATAAAATACATTAAAAAATAAAAAAAGAAAAAGAAAAATTAAATCTAAGCCAGGCATTGTGGTGGGCCCTGTAGTCCCAGCTACTCGGGAGGCTGAGGCAAGAGAATCACCTAAGCCCAAGAGCTGGAGGTTGCTGTGAGCTGTGATGCCAGGGCACTCTACCGAGGGCAACAAAGTGCGACTCTGTCTCTAAAAACAGAAAACAAAAAAGGGGGGCGCCTGTGGCTCAATGAGTAGGGCTCTGGCCCCATTTACCCAGGGTGATGGGTTCAAACCTGGCCCCGGCCGAACTGCAAAACAAAAAAATAGCCGGGCGTTGTGGCGGGTGCCTATAGTACCAGCTACTCAGGAGGCTGAGGCAAGAGAATCACCTAAGCCCAAGAGCTGGAGGATGCTGTGAGCTGTGTGACGCCACGGCACTCTACCGAGGGCGATAAAGTGAGACTCTGTCTCTAAATAAATAAATAAATAAATAAACAAATAAAATAAAAATAAAAAAAGAAAAGAAAAATTGAATCTAGTCATTGCTTCCCAAATGACCAGAGATCACATCATACATCACAGCTATTTATATTTTGTGATATTAGTGTCAAATACAAGAAATCCATGATCAGGCTTCCCATCCAGATCTTAGATGCTATGCTTTTAGCAAATACAATATTCCGAGTATACATGTACACATATAGTCATATTCCCTCTCCCTCCCTAAAACTGCTTATTAAAACTGCCACTCTGCAACCCCAGCCTGGTAGAGCCACCAGCACGTGATTCCAGTCCAGGAGAACCACAGGCACCTGGCTGTTATTCAAGCTGACTATCCTGAGAGAGCTGCACTGTGGGCAGGGGCCCAATCCTATAGAAGGTAGGATTTTGAGTCAAAGAAGATTGTTCCGAGAATTTAGGATTTAATGTTTCCCTTCTTTGTTGGGTTTGAAACTTGCTTACGACTTGTTACCCTCTCTTCTTCCCTATTTCTCCCTTTGAAATGGTACTTGACTGTTCTGTGCCTATCCCACCATTATATTTTGTAAATACATAACTTACTTGATTTCACAGCTTCACATCCGAAGAGCAATTTGTCTTGGGATAAATTGTAATTTGAAGCTCACCTATACCTGATGATATAGATGAGATTTAGATGAGATTTCAGACTTAGAATTTAACATTGATAATGAAACGAATTAAGACTTTGGAGGCTAGTGGGATGGAATGAATTTTGTACATGAGAAATACATAAATTTGGGGGTTCCAGGGACAGAATGCTATAGTCTGAATGTTTGTGTTTTCCCAAAATCCCTATGTTGAATTCTAAATAGCAAAGGGATAGTATTAAAGGGTGGTATCTTTGGAAGGTGATTAGGCCATGAGGTCTCCCTCATGGATGGGATTGTGTCCTTATAATTATGAGACCCCATCAAGCTCCCTCACTCTTTCCACTATGTAAGGACACAGTAAGAAGGCCCCTATCTGTGAACCAGGAAACCAGACACCAAATCTGCCTCTGCCTTGATCTTGGACTTCCCAACTTCCAGAGCTGTGAAAAATAAATTCTTGCTATTTACAAGCTGCCCTGTCTATGGTATTTTGTTATGGAAGCTCAAACACACAAAGACATTTGTGCCTTAATAATTTTTCTTCATTAATTTATTTTAATCTTAAAAAAAAACAGCCTTTGGGGGGCGGTGCCTGTGGCTCAGTGAGTAGGGTGCGGGTCCCATACACCAAGGGTGGTGAGTTTGAACTCGGCCCTGGCCAAACTGCAATAAAAAAATACCTGGATGTTGTGGCGGACACCTGTAGTCCCAGCTACTTGGGAGGCTGAGCAAGAGAATCGCCTAAGCCCAAGATCTGGAGGTTGCTGTGAGCTGTGACTCCACAGAACTCTACCAAGGGCGACAAAGTGAAACACTGTCTGTAAAAAACAAAACAAAACAGCTTTTGGGTCTTTTTAGTCATCCTGTAATTTTTGAATTTTATTAATTTCTGCTCTTTATTATCTCCTAAATTCTTTCTGTTTTAGTTTTATCTGCATTCAATTTTGAGTTCCTCATCTATGCTCCTGAGTCAGTCTTCTTTGTTTTTGAATAAAAGCATTTAAAGCTATCAATTTTCTTCTAAAAACTTTTATTAGCATCTTACATTTTTCCTCCCTCTTAAATTTTTAAATGTACAATATATTAATGTCAATGATAAATACAAGTTTTATAATCATTTAGTTGTAGCTCTATTTCTAAATATTCTAGATTTCTGGTTTTCTTTTCAATCATAATATGCTTAATACATTTTGAAAGTTCTTACCATTGTCAGTGAAAAGGATTTAATATTGATTCTTTGAACTTTAATATTTCTTTTGTAAATTAGCATGAAGTGCATTTTTTAGAATGTTACATGTACTTGAAAAGAATGTATACTCTGAGGGTGGCACCTGTGGCTCAAAAGAGTAGGGTGCTGGCCCCATATGCTGGAGGTGGCGGGTTCAAAACCAGCCCCGGCCAAAAACTGCAAAAAAAAAAAGAATGTATACTCTGTCAGGTACTGGATTTTGTATTTATTGATCAGATTTTTCTCATTAGAGGCACCCAATATGCCCCTTCTGGTGCCGAATGTGGCTACTGAGCCCTTGAAATAAGGCTAGTGATGTCTTAAGTATAAAACATAAACCCAATTTCTAAGAATTACTATGAAAAACAGGATGTATAAATGTACAATGGCTAAAAAATTACATGTCAAACTAGCATTTCAGATGTATCGTTATGTATTAATAAAATATATCTTTAAATGAAGTTTCCTTGTTTCTACAGTTTTTTAAATGTCATTACTAGAAATTTTTAAATTATATACAGCATTGATATTTTATTTCTATTAGAACTGTTCTGCACCTTTATTAATGTATTTTGCCTGTTTAAACTGAGTTTCTGCTAAATGTGGACTGAAATTCATTATAATTTTGGGATTTAAAATTTTTGCTTTTAATTGTTTTGGCTTTATATAATCTAAATGATTAATTAATTAGATGATTTTTAATTTCTTATTATTTAGGCTTCTTCTTTATTTCTGTTAATACTTTTTGCATTAAATTGTACTTTGAGAGCAACACCTGTGGCTTAGCGAGTAGGGCGTCAGCCCCATATACAGAGGGTGGCGGGTTCAAACCCAGCCCCAGCCAAACTGCAAAACAAAAAAATAGCCGGGTATTGTGGCGGGTGCCTGTAGTCCCAGCCACTCGGGAGGCTGAGGCAAGAGAATCGCCTAAGCCCAGGAGTTGGAGGTTGCTGGGAGCTGTGTGATGCCACGGTACTCTATTGAGGGTGATAAAGTGAAACTCTGTCTCTACAAAAAATAAAAATAAATTAATAAAAAATAAAGATAAATAAATTGTACTTTGATATCAATGTACCTATATCTATTTCTACATTTTTAATATTTAGTCATTTTTTATTTTAGCAATATTTCTTTTTTTTTATAATTTTATTAAATCAGAATTGTGTACATTAGTGCAATCATGGGGCACAATGTGCTGACTTCATATACAATCTGAAATATTTTGGTCAAACTGTTAAACATAGCCTTCATGGCATTTTCTTAATCACTATATGAAGACATTGCTATTCTACATTTAATAAGTTTCACCAGTACTCTGCTAAGATGAACCGGAGGTGTGATCCCACCAATCACCCTCCCTCCACTCATCCTGCCCCCTCCCCCACCCTCCCTTTCCCTTTTCCCTATATTCTTGTGCTATAATAGGGTTTTAGCCTTCATATGAAAGCCATAAATTAGCTTCATATTAGGGCTGAGTACATTGGATACTTTTTCTTCCATTCTTGAGATACTTTGCTAAGAAGAATATGTTCCAGCTCCATCCATGTAAACACAAAAGAGGTAAAGTCTCCATCTTTCTTTAAGGCTGCA
>CAUYRH010029381.1:0-11684 GCA_963574655.1 Perodicticus potto
CGCCTGTAGTCCCAGCTACTTGGGAGGCAGAGGCAGGAGACTCGCTTGAGCTCAAGATTAGAGGTTGCTGTGAGCTCTAATGCCACAGCACTCTATCCAGGGTGACAGCTTGAGGCTCTGCCTCAAAAAAAAAAAAAAAAAAAAAACAATTCCTTTTATTTGGAGATGAGCTGTTCATAATATTTTTTTTTTTTTTTTTTTTTTTTAGTAATCTGTGGTACAGATAGGTTGAGGGGGAAGGAAGAACAGCCTAAGAAAGAACAAGTCAAGAAAACAAAGACTTTTCAAAATCCTGACGGGCTTAAAAAAAAAGAAAAGAAGACTAAAACTCTAAAACTTGTTATTTTCACTATGAGAACTTCAGAAATATTATCCAATTTTATTTATTTATTATTATTTTGTAGTTTTTGGCCAGAGCCAGGTTTGAACCTGCCACCTCTGGTATATGGGGCTGGTGCCCTAGTCCTTTGAGCCACAGGTGCCACCCAATGTTATCCAATTTTAGGTAGCATCTCAGAAAGGCCGACCTCTTCATGGGAATCGTACTGAGCTGGTCACATGATAGTAGTCAGAGCAGTTATTCTTCATGTCACCAGATTATAAACCTCCAAAGAGTTTATTATAATATACTGTGATTAACTAAATTTGGACTCTAGTAATCAGGAATTAATTATTGGTGAAGGGGTCCGAACAGATGTTTGGTTTTCTACAATAAATCTTTTCTTCAGAAACAATGCATAATTGAAAAAGAAATGCTTAAAATACTTTAGAGATTACACATTCTTATAGGACTTTCAAGTACTTTAGGAGGATCGGATGGAAATTTTTACCTTGCTAATTTTAGTTTCATATTTGGCTACATTTAGGTTACATTTTGTTATACTCGTGTAAGACTTAATGTTATTGAAAAGTTTATTTAAAAAATAATTTTATAATTTAGCTTCTGTTAAAACAAATTGTTAACCCAGTTAATATGAATAAAGATGGTCATAATGAACTATTTATTTCTGCTTTGGTTACTATACTTTTTTGTAAATCAAGAAAAACAACTATATTAGTAAGATCCACTGAGTTTCTGAGTGGGAAGAAACAAGTAGAATTTTGTACAGTCTGGATCTGTTGCTTTTATTGTCTTGGCCCAATAGCACGCATTATGACCATTAACTGTGTTTACTTGCATTTTCTCATTGCACCTTCCTCTTCACTGCCCCCCCCCCCCCATTTTCTACTGAACAATCTGAGCCTCTATTGGCAGACTTCATTAATGGTTGAGAGTCTCATTCCAGCTTATTAAAGAGCAGTGACTCACACTAAGACACCCAGAAGTTAATTAGAATTTGGTTTTCTTAACATTTCTTTCTTCCTTTGTCTCTAACATTGCAGCAGGAAAGCACTTAGAATGCAAAGGCTTTACAGAATTCAAGTATTAGCAGTGCTTTGGAAAGTGTCTTTATGTATCTTATGTTTGGGAGAGAAAGGGGAAAGAGGGATGAATGATAGCAATATGATTGAAAGATAATGTTTACATAGGTTTTTCCTTTTATGTGCCTTCTTTTTTTTTTTTTTTTTTGAGACAGAGTCTCAGTATGTTGCCTTGGTAGAGTGCCGTAATGTCACAGATCACAGCAACGTCAAACGCTTGGGCTGACGTGATTCTGTTGCCTCAGCCTCCGAAGTAGCTGGGACTATAGGTGCCCACCACGGTGCCTGGCTTTTGCCAGGCTCAAACTTGCCAGTCCTGGTGCATGTGGCTGGTGCCCTAACCACTGAGCTGTGGGTGCCAAGCCTGCCTTCTCATTTTTTAATAGCATATTTTATTCTTTTTATCATTTTATTGCTTTTGAGTAATCATTTACCTTGATTTGTTTTGAAAAAGATCAAAGAGGATACTCTGTTGTATTTTAGGTTTACTTGTCTCCCCTAATAGACTTGTATTACTTATGTTAGCTACTGCATTATATTCATTTTTGTAAATCTGGCATCTAGGACTTAGTAGATATTTAAAAGCTTATGAATAAATGGATAGTACTTGAACACCTTTATACAAGAAAAGAAGAGCCTGATTAATTTCCAGATCCTGCTTTATTGCCACTTTGGTGATATTATCCTGCCTGAATTGTGTCCCTCCACCAAAACACAAATTGTTTTTTTTTTGAGGCAGTGTCTCTTTTGTTGCCCAGGCTGGAATGCAGTGTAGCCTCAAACTCCTGAGCTCCTGCCTTTGGCCTCCCAAAGGTCTGGGATTATAGAAGTGAGCCACCACAACCAGCCCCAAATTCATGTGTTGATGTCCTAACCACTAGTACCTCAGAATGTAACCTTATTTGGAAACAGGATCTTCCCAGGGAATTAAGTTAAAATGAGTTCATGAGGGTGGGCCCTAATGCAGTATGACAGGTGTGCTTATAAGAACAGGAAATTTGGATGAGACACAGAGGGAAGACAATGTGAAGACATAGGGAAAACACAGCCATCTGCCAGCCAAGGAGCAAGGCCTAAACAGATAACTTTCTCAGAAGCAAATAACCCTCTTGATATCTTCATCTCAGATTCCAAATTTCTGTTTTTTAAACCACCAACTCGGTGGTATTTTGTCACAACAGCCCTGATAAACTAATATAGATGGCTTTTATTCTTGGATGTAGCAAAATCTCAAATATACCCCTTGCCTATTCTCAAGGAACAGTTTGCCAAGTCCAATGTCAAAACCTTAAAAATTTATACACTTCCCCTAGGCAAGACATGGGAGGGTGAATTTGGATAGCAAACCTTTCCCAATACGGCCAATAGCAATCAGCTTGTTAATTCATTAGTTCAATTGAATTTATTTGGTTTGGTGAGGAGAAAAAATTTATAGGATATTCTATTCCTAGGAGTTTAAGAGTTTTTGCCAACAGACTTTGTTGCTTTTTCAAAATAGAAAATGAAAGAGGGAAACTAAATATAATATTTTTTAATATGATGTTAATTTGAGCTAATTGCTAGTGCATAATCTTACTCACATCACTAGGCCTGTGTTATAATCTACAGAGACAAAGCAGTTTGTCATTAGCCCATGCCCATTGCTTTGGTAGTTGCTGTATCCTCTCTTCATCAACCAGTCATACAGAGTAGCCACAGACATTTTCAGCATTTTTTTATGATCCACTTTCACCATATATGCATATTTTATCATCTGTTCTTTTTCTGAGTTTCACTATGTTGCCCGGTAGAGTGCTGTGCTGTCACAGCTCACAGCAACCTCCAACTCTTGGGCTTACGCAATTCTCTTGTCTCAGCCTCCCAAGTAGTTGGGACTACAGGCGCCCACCACAACGCCTAGCTATTTTTTGATTGTAGTTGTTCTTGCTATTTGGCAGGCCAGGGCTGGGTTCAAACTGCCAGCTCGGGTATATGTGACTGGCACCCTAGCCGCTGAGCTACAGGCACCGAGCTTTTATCATCTATTCTTATTTTTATTTTGTAGTTTTTTCTTTGGTTGGGGCCAGGTTTGAACCCACCACCTCTGGTATATGGGGCTGGCGCCTTACTCCTTGAGCCACGGGCGCCACCATATCTATTCTTATTTTTAAATTTAAATATATATCAGATAGTGAGTGGTGCCTGTGGCTCAGTGAGTAGGGTGCTGGCCCTGTATACTGAGAGTGGTGGGTTTGAACCTGGCCCCAGCCAAACTGCAACAACAAAAAAAGAAGAAAAAAAATTTAAATATATATCAGATGGTGTTTGGTCAATTCTTTCATCATGTTTTGAGATAGTTTGCTGAAAAAGAAAATTTCAAACATAAACAAAAGTAAAGCACTTGTTCTTTCATTATTTGGAGGCAGGTTGCCAGTGTTCTGAAATTAGCTAGAGAACTAAATAAAAGTCTTAGTCCCAGATGTTAAAAAATAAAATAAAAAAGTGTGTTTGCCATAAAGCAAAGCAAAACAAACAATAAAAACTCTGACTTATGGGCAAGTAAGCTTTTGGTCTAATTTTGACATTTAAATTTAATTCACACCCATAAATTTTTTGAGCATCCTTATTTATCAGGAAGTACGTAGGCACTGTGCTATGCCAGAGATATACTTTCTCATCAATTTTCTTTTTCTTTTTTCTAATTGAGAAAAATATTGGAACCAAGCATTTCCTCAAAAGCACGTGCTAACTAGTGGCAGAGCTGGGTCTAATTGTGAATTGAAGACTTTCTCTAGTAGAAACTACGCTTAGTGTACTGATAATATACACGTGGTGTATGTCCAGTCTATGAAATTTAGGTCAACTTAAGGAGGTGATTGATGTAGGGAGGTGGTTAACTGTGGAGGTTCTACCATATTAGGAAGCAGAAAAGAGTAAAGGAGTAATGATTAATAAAACAGAGTATAAGCTTTGAACTGTTTTATGTATCAGTGGTAGGGATGGATGATAACACAAATGGTGATTAGAATGGGGGCTTTGGAGTTGGACTACATAGATTGTAAACCTAGCTTGGTTACTACTGTATTGTGTGACCTTCGTCAAGTTATTTCTTTAAGTGTTAGCTTTCTTTTTTGTGAAATGGAGATGTTAATTTACCATGTAGGAGGTGTGTGAGGATTAAATTAAAATTCCCATAAAGCACATAGCACAGTGCCAAAAACATAAATGCTTGATGAATGTTAGTCATCCCAACATTATCCAGGCTGTGTATGACACACTGGATCACACTAAGTATTTTTCAGACTATGTTTCCAATGATGCCAGTTGCACTTGCACTTGGGAAAATATTTCATTCTAAACATCTTTCTTAGAGATTCATTATACAGATTTAGTGTAATAAAAGCTCTGAGAAATCCTTTTATTAAAAAAAAAAAACTTGTAGTGCTGCGCCTGTGGCTCAGTGGGTAGAGCACCGGCCCCATATACAGAGGGTGGCAGGTTCGAACCCTACCCCAGCCAAACTGCAACAAAAAATAGCTGGGCTTTGTGGCGAGTGCCTGTAGTCCCAGCTACTCGGGAGGCTGAGGCAGGAGAATCGCCTAAGCCCAGGAGCTGGAGGTTGCTGTAAACTGTGACACCATGGCACTTTACCGAGGGGGATAAAGTGAGATTCTGTCTCTAAAAAAACAAAAATAAACAAAAAAAACTTGTAAACTTTGACAGATAGTTAAATTTTCACAAAATCCTTCTTATCCCCCAAGATTTCTTCCATCTGGCTCTCATCTAGATGTCTGTCCCTGAGCTCTTATAGCAGGGTGGCTACCTTCTAGTAAGTAGTATTTCAAGAGGACATGTCCTAGGTGCAAGCTCTTATATCTCTCCTTGCATCATGCTTGTTGAAGTCCATTGACTGAAACATGTCACTTTGCCGAGCCCAACACTGATGTGGGAGAGAGCTATACAAAGGTGTAAATAACAGGAGGGGTCATTTGTAGAGGACTGGTAATAGTCTATCACACATGAAAAAAATAGTCCATGATATAACAGGTGAAACTTAATGGAGTTTTGGTGAACTGTGATTTGATCTTCTTTTTTGGTAGAAAAATAAAAATAAATTAGCTGTGTGTGTGTGTGCTTGTATATATATCTGTTTGAACAGAAATATTTGTTTGGTTGAGGTATATCTGCTCAGCCAAAACAAAACTATAATATCAATTTGAATACACAAGCAGTTATAAGGCTCTAGCTGTGTTTTATTAAGCTAAGATATTAAAAATGTTTCTTTTTTTTTTGAGACAGAGTCTAATTATGTTGCCCTTAGTAGAGTGCTGTGGTGTCACAGCTCACAGCAACCTCAAACTCTTGGGCTTAAGTGATTCTCTTGCTTCAGACTCCCAAGTAGCTGGGACTACAGGCACCCACCACAATGCCTGGCTATTTTTTTGTTGACGTTGTCATTGTTGTTCAGCTGGCCCAGGCTAGGTTCGAACCTGCCAGCCTCGGTACATGTGGCTGGTGCCATAACCACTGTGCTATGGGCGCCAAGCCAATTAAAAACATTTCTTAAATAATGTGAAGCAATGCCACTTCTCTCACAATTTTCTTGTTTAAGAAACTTATTTTTAATAAAAATATATTATTTATGTTGATATGTAATGAATTTATTATTATTATTTTTTTATTGTTACATATATGTATTTTATTATTCTTCATTGCATTATTACCCCCCCATTATTATTATTTTAAAATGAATAGGTATTTAAATATTTTCACTGTGATAAATTTTAGTAAATATAATCACCATAGACCAAAGTTCTTTGGTGTTCTGAATAAGTTTTAAGAGTAAAGAATTTTCAGAACTGCTGATTATATAGTATAGGTATCGAAAAAAGTTTGAAATAATATACAATTAACAGTGTTTTCTTTTGAAGAGTGGAATAGCAGCAGTGAGAAGGATGCACATTTTCTTAATGATGTGGACAATATTTAAGTGCTACAATTTAAGAACTATCCAATAAAGAAAACTGTTAGCAGAGATGGGAGATTAATGTTCTACCCAAGTGTTCATAGTTTTTTTTTCTTTTTTAAAGACAGAAAAAATTGTCTGTGTCGAGTGCCATGGTGTCACAGCTCATAGCAACCTCAAACTATTGGGCTTAAGAGATTTTCTTGCCTCAGCCTCTCAAGTAGGTGGGACTACAGGCGCCCGCCACAACACCCGGCTATTTTTTGGTTGTAGTTGTCATTGTTGTTTGGCAGGCCTGGGCTGGGTTCAACCCCGCCAGCTCCGGTGTGTGTGGCTGGTGCTCTAGCTGCTGAGCTTCAGGCAGCGAGCCATGTTCCTAGTTTTTGTTTATTTTCTTTTTTGCTAGAAATTTGTAGTTGCATAGTAAGCAGAACCCTTGTTTTAGACTCTTAATTTCTTATTTTGTGTATTTCTGATGATTTTGCATGATTGCACTTGTAATTATTTCTCTAAAAAATCCTCCACTCAAAGGGTGCTACTTTGATTCATTTTTCCTCTCATCTACTCCTATCTCTTCCTTTGCCATTTGGATTATAATCTCGTTAATATTCTTTTGCTAATATAATAGTGCAATAGGAAAACTTTACATTATACTCAGTAGACACTCAAGGGCTTGTTGAATTATTAATGTCGTAATTTGAATATATAGTAATGTTGAATTTTTGCATATATAAAAATATTGAATGAATATAACTCATTAAGATGACCACCCATTCTTTTCCTGTTTTTGCCTTGTCCTGTTTCTTTGTTCTCCCTCTAACCCTGCCCAGCCTGCAATATGGATAAATTGTATAAACTGGGTAGGGGATGAATTACAAATTTGTCTCCTTGATATCTTATCTGAGTAAATATGTAAAAAGCATTCCTAATCACTTACCATACATTATCAATTATGTAAAAGTTCTATCACTGAATGCTATGGATGTCATTTTTACATAAAAAATTTTTACACTTATCTCTTAAAATCTGTCAACATAAATTTTACAATTTGTGTCTTAGTTATCAGGGCTTATTGGACTTGATTTGCTAAGGTAATACTTGAATCCTTTAGTGAATGCTGTAAGTATGTTTTATAAATACGGTTTTACAAACATTTTGGAAAATCTTATTCAGCCAATAAACTGCACTTAAGGATTTTTACTCAATATTAAATTTAAAATAATTTATTTGTGATCTTTTTATATATGACAAAGGGCATAGCTTATATTGATGAACTCTCTAAGAAGAGATTTTTCTGAGCTAATTTTAAAAAATCAATCTTTAAAATAACTAATCAGATGATGCTGTTGTAGCTCACAGATGCAGTGCCACAGGTCTTCCCTAGCAGGTCACCTTGCCAACCTATATGCTTCATCAACAGGAGCCCTGAATTTTTTCTGGGTAGACTGTAAAAAGCTGAAGAGTATAAAGAAGATATAGTACAGAGAGAAGCATAGGCAAAGATATATTTGAGACTGGAATAGCATAGTGTATTTTGAAAAATAGTGAAAAATAAAATTTGAGTAGGTAAATTACGGCCATATTATAGGGAGTGTTTCTGGAAGATTTGGTAGATCTGATGCGATGATATGTTCTGGAGAAAAGTAGTGTTTCAGGAAGTATAGCAGTAATGTGCATGGTGCACTAGAGAAGGGAGGAAACCAGGAACAGGAAGGCTGTGTGAACAGTGCAAGCAGAGGCAATAAAGGTCTACACTCAGGGTGTTGCTGTGGAGGTGGAGAGCAGATGGTAAATTTGACACATTAAGAAGGGTGAAATTTATTCCTCTATTTAATAAGTAATTTGCTAGGTATTTATTGTATGTTACTTATGCTTATATTATCTGGACCAAATGTTGCCTGTAATTACTAGCACAATTTTAAGCTTTAAAATTACACTATACAATTTTTATTTGGAAAAAATATTTTGAAATGTTGAACCACTGTGGCATGTGTTATATTAACATCAACGAGAAGTATTTATCTCAGTGCCATGATTCCCGGCAATCTCATCATTTTGGCTGTGCTTGTCTAAAATAAATCTAATTTGTCAAAAAATTGGACATGATCTTAGTCAAGGGTATTTGAATGCTAGCTCAAAAAACAAAAGGAGAGTATTTGCAGAGAATCTTTCAGCAATCCAACGGCAACAACTGTTCGCCTCAGGAGTTTCACAGCATTGTGTTCACTGTCTTCTTCTAGTTGATGTAGTTGTTAAAAACTATGTTTTTCTAACTTCTGTTATTAGAGTTCAAATCAGATATCCTTTCCCTGGACAAAACATTATTCTGAAGTCCTAGAGGATTTGAGAAGAATAGGAAGATGGAAATAGCAAATGGGAAGAAGGACTGTCATCTCTCTTCTACTTGTCCTTCCTTTTCTAATAGAAGCACGTTGAGTTGGTAGTAGCCATTGCACATTGGTATCCCAACATGATCTTATTTATCTTTGAGCTAGGCAAAAGATGCTTTAGTAAAAAAACATTGTCTTGAGTGAAAATCTATACTCTACTCTTGATAACCAGACACTTGTTTAATGATTTATGGGAAAAATCGGCCAAAGTAATGGGTCTTTGGAAAGACTTCCCACACTTCTCTTAACTGGTCCTATAAATTATAATATATTCCTTCCTGTGCCATGAGAGGCAACTTTATACACCTGATGACACAGGTAGCCAGTGAGACATCAGTAGCATTTCTTTTCAAGCAGTAGCACAGATACTCTACCCCTTCACAAGACTCTTCAGTTGATGTGTCAGTTTCTAAGCAGTAAGATCCCAAGATTAAATTAATTTTATTCTGTAACATAATATAAACATTTCTTTCTGCTCTACGTTATTGAAATTCACATTAGAATTCTTTATAATCTTGTGGTGGTGCTTAATTTAACCATGGTAATGGCCTCCTCACATAGGAGAGAAATTTAAGCCTTCATGATGTGTCACAATCCATTAATAGAAATTTGGTTGTTCTATAAATTTATAGAAACTTGTTTTTCATAATGACATAAAACAAATGGTTATAACAATTTTTGTGGTAGTTTATGGTTAATGCTTAAAAATTTGAAAGGAATAACATGAAATAATAGAAATAAAAAATGTTTGTTTTACAGTGAAAGCTATAAATACATTTGTTCTTTTGTATTCTTTCTTAGAAACAATTCCAGGGGCCAGATGTGGTAGCTCACACTTGTGACCCAGCACTTTGGGAGGCTGTGATGGGAGGGTCTTTAGAGGCAAGGAGTTTGAGATCAGCCCAAGCAACATAGTGAGATCCATGAATCTATAAAAAATAGAAAAATTAGTTGGGCATGGTGGGTACACGCCTATAATCTGAGCTATTAGGGAAGCTGAAGCAGGAGGATCATCTGAGCCCAGGAGTTTGAGGTTGCAGTAAGTTATGATAATGCCACTGCACTCTAGCCTAGGCAACAGAGTACGACCCTGTAATAAAAATTATAATGTTATATGTCTTTGATGACAACACTTAAAAGAAAAAATTTAGTAATCATGGGCTGGTGCAGCCTCAGGAAAATGTTGCACGTGGGACACCCTACTTGGAGTTCACCGAAGTAATGAACCTGGGTGATCCTTGGGGCGGACCGTAGAGGCGAGGACGTGTGGGTTTCAGTGGTGGGGTTTCTTCCCCTGCTGATTCTGTCAGCCTTGGGGGGCTTTGGTCACTTTAACATTTTGGGGTCTGGAACGCAACGGGAAAGGACTTGCTGTTGGGGAACTGTCGTGGCTTGTCTGAGTCCTGCCCACAGGAGTTGCGTTATCCGCATTTCAATGAATGGCCCTCTGTGGTGTCCAAATTCTGAGTAGAGGCCAAGCACTATGTAACCAGTCGGAAATTGGATGAGACCGCGGCCCATATCCTAAAGGGGAAACGAAGAACTCGCCAACTATTATTGGAGTGCAATCTAGGTCCTAGAATCCTGACTCGAGTATTGCTTGAAACTGGTGCCATGGTGGTTGCCCTTGAAAGCGGCAGAACATTTATTACACATTTGGAGACCTTAGGAAAAAAATCTGGATGGACAGCTAGAAGTCATCCACTGTGACTTCTTTAAAATGGATCCTAGAAATGGTACACAAGTCAAACCACCCATTCTACTTTCACATACGCTTTTTCAGAATTTGGGAATAAAAGAATACCAGAGATTAGTGGCTACTTCCAGCAACTCAAACTTGTATCAAGCATGGAGGTTAACTCTTAAAATCTTTTTGGTCACATATCTTACAATGTATTAAATATTTAACTTCCATCATTGCTGGTTTTATATTCTACTACTGTGGGGCAAAGGAGTCTGTATGTTGTTAAGCTTAGAAGGTAAACAAAAGTGGTTTGTTTTACTTTTCATTTTGTTGAAATGTATTAGCAAATACTGTACAATGAAATTATTTAAATTTAAATTTCAATATGATTTTTTTCCAGTTATTTAACATTTTTTAAATACATGTATTTTATTATTCTTCATTACATTATTCCCCCCCCCACAACCTCCCAGTGATAAGATAGAATTTATTTACAGAAAAGAATACAGAAAACACTAAAGCTCCCAGTAGAGGGAGAGAATTTAAGTGGAGAGAGAGAAGCTCTTTCCGTTTCTCTCCCAGTCTTTCCCCGTCTCCTCCTTTAGGCCTTTGGTCTCAGGGTATATATAGGTGTATGGGTTCCTTGGCCAGGAAACGAATGAATACAGTCCCTTCCACCGGGGCAAGGTGAATGAGTGTATCAATGAATGGATACAGTCCATTCATGGAATTGAGGCCTAGGAAATTCACAAGCAATTGACCTAGGCATAGGAAATGGGGGTTCCACATTTAGTCCTAAGTGTAAAGTGAAGGAGACACCAAGGCACAGGTGTCTCCTCGGCAGTTGTCCAGCCTTTTTGTCTATTGGAGCCTCTGGTGAGGGTTGGAGGTCCCCCTCCTTGCCTATTATCCAGCCCGCTGGCTCTTCAGCTGGCTGTCGCAGCACCAACACCGCCAAGGAGGAGGCGGCAGGTCCACCAGCTCCGCTGAGCTGGCTAGGGTGCCAGATGTCCTGCATCAATTCTCCCTCTCCGAGTAGAAACTCTAACTGCTGTTAGGGAAAAGGGGCGAAGACTCGATCTAACTGCTTCCTGCTGAATCAGGCGATGATAGAAGGGGGCAGTTAGGGTTTCTCTAGAGGGAGAGTGATACAGGGGTTCATGGACTGGAACCATCTTTATTGCATGTGGCTTGATGACCTTTCTGGAAAACATAAATCTGATTAGTGTAATCAGTAATAGGC
>CAUYRH010029382.1:0-37038 GCA_963574655.1 Perodicticus potto
CACAGCTCACAGCAACCTCCCATTCCTGGGCTCAAGCGAGTCTCCTGCCTCTGCCTCCCAAGTAGCTGGGACTACAGGCGCCCACCACAACGCCCGGCCATTTTTTGGTTGCAGCCGTCATTGTTGTTTGGCGGGCCCGGGTTAGATTCGAACCCGCCAGCTCAGGTGTACGTGGTTGGCGCCTTATCCCGTTGAGCCACAGGCGCTGAGCCAAGTTTTTTAATTTTTAGTAGAGAGAGAGGTCTCACTCTTGCTTAGGCTGGTCTCTAACTCCTGAGCTCTGGGGATCCTCTCACCTTGACTTCTCAGAGTGCTGGGATTACAGGTGTAAGCAACTGTGACCAGCCCTCAACAAGCTCTTCTTAGCAGAATTTCCAAAGGATGTCAGAAACTGTGAGGGCTGAATGTTTATGTGCCCCCCACCCTGAATTCTTATGTTTGAATCTTCAATCCCAAGGAGATGTGTTAGCATGTGGGGCCACTGAGAAGGTGGGACGATGCTCTTAAAAAGAAGCCCCAGAGGAACTCCTGTCCCTCCCACCATTGGGGACATAGGACAAGGTGCCATCTACAGACCAGGAAGCCCTCACGGGACACTAAATATGCTCACCTGGGTCTGTGACTTTGATCTCCAGACTGTGAGAAATAGATGTGTCTATGAGCAGCCCAGTCTGCAGAGCTTATGAGGGAACGCTGGGCAGGCTCAGACATCCAGGAACCAAATGGTGTGGAAAGGCCGGACGCAGGGGCTCACACCTGTAATCCCAGCACTTTGGGAGGCCAAGGATGATAGATCCCTTGAGCTCAGGAGTTGGAGACCAACCTGAGCAAGAGGGAGACCCTGCCTCTACTAAAAATAAAAAAAAATAGCCAGGCATTGTGGTGGGCACCTGTAGTGTCCCAGCTACTTGGCAGGCTGAGGCTGGAGGATCTCTTGAGCCCAAGAGAGGTTGCTGTGAGGTGTGACACCACGGCACTCTACCAAGGGTGACGAGGTGATACTCTGTCTTAATAAAAAAAAAGAAGAAGAAGAAGAAGAAAAAAAGAAAAGAAATCCCGTTGGGGGTGGTGCCTGTGGCTCAAAAGAGTAGGGCTCTGGCCCCATATGCTGGAGGTGGCGGGTACAAACCCAGCCCCGGCCAAAAAAAAAAAAAAAAAAAAAAAAAACTATTGGAAAGTTTTTAAGCACTTGTGTCTTGTCTGGAGTTACCATGAAGCTTCTTGCTCTTTGGCTCTCTCCTGGGCTGTAGAGCCTTTCTCAGGTGGCTGCCAGGTGGTCCTGTGCTCACTCTTGCTCCGTCCTACAGGAAACACCTCCCAAGTGACCAACTGTACCTCAGGGGCTCCTGAGAACTGCAACGTGTCCTTCGAGGAGAGCAGAGTGACCCTGGTGGTGGTGTACAGCGCGGTGTGCACGCTGGGCCTTCCCGCCAACTGCCTGACGGCGTGGCTGACGCTGCTGCAGGTGCTGCAGGGCAACGTGCTGGCAGTCTACCTGTTCTGCCTGGCGCTGTGCGAGTTGCTGTACGTGGGCACCCTGCCGCTCTGGATCATGTATGTTCAGAACCAGCACTGCTGGACCCTGGGCCCCTGGGCCTGCAAGGTGACCGCCTACATCTTCTTCTGCAACATCTACGTCAGCATCCTCTTCCTCTGCTGCGTCTCCTGCGACCGCTTCGTGGCGGTGGTGTATGCTCTGGAGAGCCGGGGGCGCCGCCGCCAGAAGACCGCCGTGGTCATATCTGTGTCCATCTTTCTCCTGGTCGGGCTGGTTCACTACCCGGTGTTTAGGATGCAGGACAAGGACACGTGCTTCGAGACGCTGCAGATGGACGCCAGGATTGCCGGATACTACTACGCGCGCTTTGCCGCGGGCTTCGCGCTGCCCCTCCTTCTCATCGCCTTCACCAACCAGCGCATCTTCCTGAGCATCCGGCGCAGCGTGAGCCTGGACGCCGCCCAGAAGGCGCGGGTGCGGCGCTCCGCAGTGGCGGTCGTGCTCATCTTCCTGCTCTGCTTTGCGCCCTACCATCTGGTGCTCCTCCTCAAAGCTGCCGCCTTTTCCTACTATAGAGGGGACCGCCAGCATGTGTGTGCCTTTGAAGCCAGGCTCTACACGGCCTCCACGGTGTTTCTGTGCCTGTCCACGGTGAACAGCGTGGCCGACCCCATCATCTACGTGCTGGCCACAGGCCACTCTCGGCAGGAAGTATGCAGAATCCGCAAGGGGTGGAAAAAGTGGTCCGCAAAGACGGACATTACCAAGCTCGCGTGTTCCAAGGACTCCGGGGAGACAGGGTCACCCATGGCACTCACAGACCACTATGCATTCCTGGGGCCTGTCCACCCTCCGGGCTCACAGCAGGGCATGTGGGGCTCAGGGTGTTCCCCAAGCAGGCTGGGCGAGGAGTCCTGCTGAGCTCACGTACTGCAGGGAAGGACAGCAGAGGTGAGAGGGGGCACCCGCTGGCTAGTGGAGTCTGCTGAGCCACCAGCAAGTATCTGTGCAGATTGCCGTAGAGGCCTCTGAAGACACACTACAGGTCTCTTGCTCCCTCCAAGACCCTCTGCCCTTGGATGTCATAGTCCCAGGATTTCCCACATAGGCAGTTGCAGTGTCTAAGGTGGCCTGGACTGAGAGCTGCAGGCAGGAGGACGTCTTGCTGGCAGCCTCTCTGGCAGCTCCCTCGGCTGTCAGCAAACAGTGGAGGCCCCAGGCAGCTGCCCAGTCAGCATCCTTGCTGGTGCTTTTATTTTGTGTGACTTTCCACAAATGTTGTCTGGATAGGATGATGCACCGTGGGCTTTCCAGGTTTCTGCCACAGAACGTGGATATGAGCCAGGCCACAGGTTGCCCAGTGCTGTGGGACATGGGAGCTGGCCCTGAGAGTCCTCGTCTGGGGTTGGCTCAGTGCTGAGTGCACGTGTGCTGCCTGGGCTCTTCAGGGAGCCTTGGGGCAGGTGGCCAGCTGCTCTGGCTCCTGAATGGCCACCCATGGGCCCCTGGGGAGCCCCACATGTTCATGCTGGAAGCACCTGTTGGCAGGAAATGCTGGTGGACACCCTGGGTGGGGTGTGACACAGGTGCCACAGAGGCAAGGGACACTTGGAATTCCTGTCTCCGTTGTCAGGGAGAAGTGACTAAGGGGTCCATAGACCCTGTCAACAGCAAGTGTGTGACCGGACCCTGGCCCCCAACCCCTTCACGAGGCTGGAGCACAGGAGCTGGTCTGCATGTTGTGGAAAGCCATCACCTGGGAACCCCATGGCCCAGAGGCAGACCCCAGCTTTATCCCTGACCAGTCTTGCCTAAGCCAGGTCATGTCTCTGCCTTGGTTTCCCCATTTGTAAAACAGGGCCAATGACACCTACCTCACTGAGTCACTGCCAGGGCTGTCCTCCCCTCTGTATCCCTCTGCCTTGCCCTTCACACACAGAGCTTAGCAGGGCCCACCCCTGTGTTGCAGGGCCCTGGGATGTCACGGCCCCTTTCTGTGTGGCAGCTGCCATTCTTCACTGTGAAAGGCATTGAGAAAATGCACTTAGAAATAAAAGCACATAAACGCATGTTAGCCAACTTCCTCTTTATTTATTTATTTATTTATTTGAGACAGAGCCTCAAGCTGTCGCCCTGGGTAGAGTGCTGTGGCATCATAGCTCACGGCAACCTCCAATGCCTGGGCTCAAGCGAGTCTCCTGCCTCTGCCTCCCAAGTAGGTGTTGACTACAGGCGCCCACCACAACGCCCGGCTATTTTTTTTTTTTTTTTTTTTTTTGGTTGTAGCTGTTATCGATATTTGGCGGGCTGGGCTGGATTCGAACCCGCCAGCTCAGGTATATGTGGCTGGCTCCTTAGCCGCTTGAGCCATAGGTGCCGAGCCCCAACTTCCTCTTTAAAAGAAACAATGCAACTTTACCCTGTGGGCTGACCGGTTAAACTTTCCTGCAGGGCTTTCTTGAGGGTTCTCATAGGGACAGCCATGAGGGGCTTGGTGAGTGGGGGCCGGGGTTCTGGAGTAGTCCGGAGAACTCAGCACTTAGGCAAGAGGGAGCACTCCATGTTCAGGGGTTATTGATCCCCACGGCTGCTGCAGTTGCCTCAAACTTGGCAGCTTACCACAACAAAACTGATCTCTGTGGTTCTGGAGACCCAAACTCCACTTTTTTAGCTTTTGCTGCCACAAGCAACAACTAAACAGCCTTCTCCTTCCAGAGCTGGGTTCTGCCATATGCTGCCCAGGGGGCTTCAATCTGGACTCGAGGATGAGGATGGTCCAGCTGGGGCTAGGAGCTGCATGGAGCACCTGGCTCAGGACAGACCGTGTAGAAATCCCCCCAGATTCCTAAAGCACAACTCACTTTGGCAGGCATCATTTTCTGACCCCCAGGCTCGTCCTCCGTAATTTGGGAAAGGTGGGCTAATGCAGGTACTGGCCCACCAGGGTAGGTGCTCATTTCAGCTTCCTGGTTGGTTCCCCTGGCGGAGGGGGGATAGGAAGTTCATTTATGAAAAGGTCTATCTGTCCCCAGGTGCTGGTCTTGAACAGACCAGCTGAGTTTACCTTTCCCACAAGTCAGCAGCCTGTAGCCACCAGGGGGCAGCACCTGAGAGTCCCTGCCACTGCCTCCCACCTGTCTGCCTGTGTCCAGTGCCCCTCTGCCGGATCTGGGCAGCATGTCTGTGGAACCAGTTGTTACTCTGCGTTCGCTCTCTTTCCCTGAACACCCATCTGGTGTGTCCAGCGGTGGTTTGCTTTCCGCGTGGCCAAGAGTATGCCACCTACATCCCAAGTGTGTGCCCATCCTCCTCTGATAGGCATTCAGATGGTTTCCAGTTTGAAGCTGTCAACATAAAAAAAATAGAAAGACAAATCTCTAAGTTAAAAAAAAGTTTTATTTGGGAATAGTATACAAGAAGTAGGGCCGCAATCCAGGGCAGCATAGTGACTGCAGTGGCCTGTGGTATGTCCAGAGAGAAAAGGGGAAGTTGGGGTTTGGGGACAGACTTGCACTCGCTGTTTTGGAAAGAAGTGCGGCTGCAGTCCCCGCCTCCCAGGGTGGCTGAGTTCTGACTGGCAGATGTCCGGGTGGCTGTGTGGGATTTGCAGTCTAGGGAGTTACAAGTCAGGCTCTTGCAGTTTTGGTTGGGGCTTGTGCCAAGAGGTGTCAGACATTTGCTCCCTACTATCAGCCTGCTGTCCTTGGGTGGCCCCTGAAGCAAGCTGCAGCCTGAAACATTTCCCTGCAGTAGTTCTGTTATCAGGCAAATCTCGTGTGAGCCCTCTCTACCCCCACTTGCCGCGTGACAGCTTTTACAGAATGCTGAGTCACTGGCTATTTGTGCTCAGCGCTGGGGGGTTCTGCAACGCAGTTCTGAAGCCACAGTCCAGCTTACAACTTGCTTATTCTTCAGGTGTCTCCTGGCTCCTCCTGGCCCCTTTGTATTTACACATACATTTTAGAATCAGCTTGTTAATTTCTATAAACAATTTGGGATTCTGATTGGGATTGCATTGGATCTGAAGATAAATTTGGAGATCTGGAGATCTGATTGTCCTTTTTTTTTTAGAAGAGGTCCTCTTGCCTTAGCCTCCGGAGTAGCTGGAATTGCAGGCGCCCACCACCACACCTGGCTAATTTTTCTATTTATAGTAAAGATGTGGCCTTGCTCTTGCTCTTGCTCAGACTAATGCCACTACTCTCCACCAGAGGCAACAGATTGAGGCTTTGTCTCAAAAAAAAAAAAAAAAAAAAAAAGGCTAACCGCCTTTGGCTCAATGGGCCAAGGCCCCAGCCATGTACACCTGAGCTGGTGGGTTCGAATCCAGCCTGGGCCCGCCAAACAACAATGACCGCTGCAACCAAAAAATGGCTGGGCGTTGTGGCGGCGCCTGTAGTCCCAGCTACTTGGGAGGCGGAGGCAGGAGACTCGCTTGAGCCCAGGAATTTGAGGTTGCTGTAAGCTGTGATGCCACAGCACTCTACCCAGGGCGACAGCTTGAGGCTCTGTCTCAAAAAAAAAGTTTGTAGAAATGAGATCTTGCTATTTTGCCCAGGCTGGTGTCCAACTCCTCAGCTCAAGCGATCCTCCTGCCTCAGCCTCCCAAAATGCTGGCATTTCAGGCATAAGCCACTTGTACCCAGCCAATCCCAGTTGAGAGGCCGACGCAAGAGGATTGTTTGAGCACTTCTAGAAGTTCAAGGTTAGCCAAGTGAGCCATGATGACACCATTGCATTCCAGCCCAGAAGTTGAGTGAGACCCTATTCCTTGTTCCGACAAAAAATAAAAGTAAGAAAAAAATATTAATGCTCGTCAGTTTTGGTGTCTAAACTCCCTGTCTGACATCCCAGTTCATCAGAGCTGGGAATTCAGTTTCAAGGTTTTTCTGGGATCCCCTCGTCCAAGAAGGGGTCCATTCAGTTTGCAGGAGGCTTAGGAGTTTTTTTTTTTTTTTTGAGACAGAGCCTCAAGCTGTCGCCCTGGGTAGAGTGTCGTGGCATCACAGCTCACAGCAACCTCCAATTCCTGGGCTCAAGTGAGTCTCTTGCCTCCGCCTCCCAAGTAGCTGGGACTAGAGGCACCCACCACAATGCCCAGCCATTTTTTGGTTGCATCCATCATTGTTGTTTGGTGACCCTGGGCTGGATTCGAACCCGTCAGCTCAGGTGTACGTGGCTGGCGCCTTAGCCCATTGAGCCACAGGCACCTAGACAGGATTTTTTTTTTTTAACTTTTTTTTTTTTTTTTTTTTTGAGGCAGAGCCTCAAGCTGTCACCCTGGATAGACTGCTGTGGCATCATAGCTTACTGCAACCTCCAATTCCTGGGCTCAAGCGAATCTCCTGCCTCCGCCTCCCAAGTAGCTGGGACTACAGGCGCCCGCCACAAAGCCTGGCCATTTTTTGGTTGCAGCTGTCATTGTTGTTTGGCGGGCCTGGGCTGGATTCGAACCCACCAGCTCAGGTGTACGTGGCTGGCACCTTAGCTGGTTGAGCCACAGGCACTGAGCCAGGAATTTTTTTTTTTTTAACTTTTTAAAAGTTTATTTTAAAAACAAGTAGAGGGCCAAGAGTAGTAGAGAAAAAATGAATTGCTTTATCCCAAAACTGCCTGAGGATAAAGCAATTCATGCTTTATCAAGCAATTCAATGCTTTATCTGAGGATAAAGCAATTCATTTTCTCTCTACCACCCTTGGCCCTCTTCTTGTTTTTAAAATAAACTTTTAAAAAGTAAAAAAAAAAGAAAAAAAAAAGGAGGCTTAGGATTTTAATTTTAGTTTATACTCAACAGTGACTTATTTCGAGCACAATTCAGATTCCATCCCTTCTCTGTGCAACACTCCATGGTCTCTACTGTGATGATCTAAAAGTAAGATCCTAAGCCCTCTGCTAACTAAATGGACCGCTCTCAGCCCAGGGGTTCCCAGAAACACCTTAAAACTGAATTCCCAGCCATGAGGGGATGGAGGAGGAAAAGCACAATTACATACACATGGTTTCCCTTCAAAAATTTCATGACTCCTCCTATAGCTTGTTGAATATGTATATTTGACTACCCTACTCAGTACCAAATCCTTTTCCTGGTCTCTTGTCAGGAGCACCCACCCTCTACCCCTGCCCCCCTTCTGGCTGGGGCTCTGCTTTCCAGCCTGTTGAAGTGGCCACCCTTTATGAGAAATAAGACTTTTCTTTCTCCAAAGTATAAACCTTGTTAAAATTGTTTTTAGTTAACCCCATCCCACCAAAGTCCCTCTTTGGACCTCAAATTTCTCCACCCTCTCCCCTCACACCTAAACTTTCCCACAAGACTACAGGTTGTTTCTCCCCACACTAACAAGCTCTTGCCTCACGGCCTTTATCCCAGGCATCCCTTGCCCTGGAATTCTCTTCCATCTGTCAATGGAAAAGAACCCAGACCTGGTAAAATAATTTAAAGAGGTTTATTCTGAGCCAAACGTGTGATCATGGCTCGAAAAATCAAGCCTGAGAAGCCTTAAGCAAGTGGTCTCACCAGGGTTAGGTCAGTTTGGTTTCACACATTTAGAGAGACGGGAATTATTCGTAAAATCACAAATCCTGTTTCCAAAAATATTCATGGAAGGGGTACATTGGTTTAGCCTGAAAAGGATACCTGGGTGGGGGGGGGGGGGCCTGAGGCCTTTTCAAGATTTTTTTTTTGTAGTTTCTGGCCAGAGCTGGGTTTGAATCCGCCACCTCTGGCATATGGGGCCGGTGCCCTACTCCTTTGAGCCACAGGCGCCCAGATTGTTCTTTTTTAAGCACCAACGAGGCTAGAAAAGCATCATCTTTCTCTTCTCTTTTGCACCTTTTACACGGGCTTATTTCTGTACGATTTGGATTCACTCAAGGATCCAGAAAGCTCATATGGCCCAAGGCAGGTTTCCCACCCCTGATTGCAATGTTTTTTCTTTTTTTTTTTGATAGCAATGCTTTAAGATAAGGATGTCTGTTGGAGACTAGCCACAGGAGGTACATTGAGACTCAAGTGATCTATTAAGTAAATTGACCTCTGCAGGTGTGGTTTCAGCTTTGTTGTGCATGCTCTGAGGCCTATTAATTATTTAGTTATCTTATTGTTGCAAATAACTTTCCTTAGGGGGCATAAGGAGGCCTGTCAACCTCCTGTCTCCTTATGGCCACCAACTCAGCTTTAAGGTTTTTCTGGGGTCCCCTTGACCAAAAAAAGGGCCTACACTGTTAGCTGAGGGGTGGGCTCACGATTTTATTTTAGCTCACACACCCCTTCTTTTGGTGTCATACGACACTCTCCCTCCTTACCCTAGAGGCCTATATGGACAGCATCCCTGTCTTGTTTTCATTTTCTGACAGATTTACCACCGAGGTTTGTGCAGAACATTTACGTTTACTTTTTACTTTACACAAGATCCCTGCGCTTGTATTTGGTTCTCAGTTGCAGTCCTGACCTGCTGGGTACCTGCTGGGGGTACTCAAAAGTGTTACATCAATGGCGTCAGTATTTTGTATTCTATTTAAGACATTTTCCATTAAGAAATTGGTTTGTTTTTTTTTAGAGACAGTCTCACTTTGTTGCCTCGGTAGAATGTGGTGGCATCACAGCTCACAGCAACCTCCAACTCCTGGGCTTAGGCAATTCACCTGCCTCACCCTCCAGAGTAGGTGGGACTACAGGCGACCACCACAACGCCCGGCAATTTTTTTTTTTTTTTTTTGAGACAGAGCCTCAAACTATCACCCTGGATAGAGTGCGATGGCATCACAGCTCACAGCAACCACCAATTCCTGGGCTCAAGCGAGTCTCCTGCCTCTGCCTCCCAAGTAGCTGGGACTACAGGCGCCCGCCACAACGCCCGGCCATTTTTTGGTTGCAGCCACCATTGTTGTTTGGCGGGCCCGGGCTGGATTCGAACCCGCCAGCTCAGGTGTACGTGGCTGGCGCCTTAGCCCGTTGAGCCACAGGCGCCGAGCCGATTTCATTTTTTTTATAGCTGAAAAATAGTCCTCTGTGTGTGTGTATACCACATTGTCTTTATCCAATCCTGTGTTGTCTAAACATTTTAAAATCAGCTGATGGGAAGTTTTCCTGATGAGCTGGGAAAATTTATGCAATATCTCCTTTACCCTGGAAGAAGAGTCTCTTTTTAAATGATAGCACTCAGCCTATCTACTTTCTACAAGATTGGCCTTTGAAAGGAGGAGATGAAAGCAATGGAGAAAAGAGTGGTGATTCTGATTCCCCTTGAAGGTGGGGCAGTGGAAACAGGAAATGTAGGGGTGGAGTTGCTACTAGAGGTGCTGATGAACTTAATGCTGTGTGTAAAAGCTTGGGGGTATACTTAATGAAAAATTTAATTCTGAAATAGGTAAGTGATAGAAATCAGGACAGCTGTCTGTATGCTCTGATTTTCCTGATTTTCCCCTTAGATGTTATCACCTCATTTGTGTTCCAAAACCCTGAATTCTAAACTGTAAAAAAGATCACAGATTGCTTTTACATAAGCCATATTGGCACAGATACAGTTGGTGTTACAATAAACAAATATAAGGCCTTTTTGGAAGTATCTTCACAGCCGCTCCTAAAGAAAAAAACCCCAGCAGCCACATTTGTACCATGTGACTGATTCTCTGTCAAACTCCTTCAGGAGTGGACATATGATCCATAGAGTCAAATTCTTTCTCTTGAGAACCTCTGCAAACAGACCGAACTTAGTCTGACAGTATTGAGAAGTGGACCTATAAAACATGTATGTAGATTCGAAGCTAAGGTTGAACTTAGCAACTTGAAGCCACACAAAAACCAACAGTAGAAAGTACTGATTTGGCTCGGTGCCTGTGGCTCAACGGGCTAAGGCGCCAGCCATGTATATCTGAGCTGGCGGGTTCGACGGGCCCGCCAAACAACAATGACAGCTGCAACCAAAAAATGACTGGGCTGTTGTGGTGGGCGCCTGTAGTCCCAGTTACTTGGGAGGCAGAGGCAAGAGACTTGCTTGAGCCCAGGATTTGGAGGTTGCTGTGAGCTGTGATGTCACAGCACTCTATCCAGGGTGACAGCTTGAGGCTCTGTCTCAAAAAAGAAAGTACTGATTCTTAAATGGCCGGGCCGGGCTGGGCGTTGTGGCGGGCGCCTGTAGTCCCAGCTACTTGGGAGGCAGAGGCAGGAGACTCGCTTGAGCCCAGGAATTGGAGGTTGCTGTGAGCTGGGATACCACAGCACTCTATCCAGGGTGACAGCTTGAGGCTCTGTCTCAAAAAAAAGAAAGTACTGATTCTCAAGCTTGTTTGGTGAGCCCTTGGTAGCCTACAAAGTAATACAAAAATTCAAAGCCCTTCTTCAGTTCTTACTAAACCCACAGATACATTCTTATGTATTGCTAAGATCTATCTTGTAATTTACAAAGTGTGTTATTAAATATTCCTAACAATTAGTATTCATAAACTAAAATTAGTTTGTTTAAGTTTCTAAAGTAGTCTTCTTTGTGTATACTATATAATATTACATACATGTCACTGTGTACACTTACAGATATTTTCTGAAATTCGGGGGAACGTGCCTATTTTTAATGCATCATTACTTTTTACTGTCATTTTTGTTGGTTCTATTTCTGCTTTTTTAACTGTAAATTAAGGCTTTGCTATTGTCAACTTTCTGAGCCATGGGTTGTTAAGTTGCCTTGTAATGTGTGATATACGCTTGTATTCATTTATCTCTTTCCAAGCCCTACACATATCTTGTTTTAATGAATAGACTTTAAGATGTGTGTGTGAGAGAGATGACTCAATTTTGAATCATCCTTATCCGCTCACTAAAACAAATGTATATATCAAATTTTCCTAAACTGTATTTATATGATAATGCTTTATTTGTAGAGGATGTTAATCTTGGTGATTGTTTAGTACTCTTTTTGTGTTTATGGACGTCCCACATTGTGAGCCCTGTCTTACCTACATGGAAGCAAAAACTCACTTTCTTATTTCCCTCGCAAGAGTGCAGGAGCTGATCTAGGCCTAGGCCCTACCAATCAGACACACCTTTACACTCTCCGTTTTAAGGGTTAGAGATGCCAGAAGGAAAAGTTGGAGTTTATGCACAGCTCTCTGCCCTGACGCCGTAGTGGCTGCAGTATTCTAGAGAATAGTAGCAGCAGCAGTGGCTATGATATTCCTAGATGACAGCAGAGCTAACTGTAGCATCGCTGTTTAACAACAATTTTCCTACATCTCACAAGTTTGGCATTGTGATATTAGGTATTCCTAGAAGTTTAGCCTTAAAAATGTTTATTAGGCTTTGAATAAACTCATATTCTGTCTTATCAGCTAGAGTTAGCTTCTGTTGTTTGCAACAGAACCGCCGCTAGTAACCGCTGATACATGCTACTTGGAGATTAGTGCTGTTTTGAAAACTTGATTAATGTACATCCCAAACCCTAAGTTTACTATAATTTATGTTATTATTCTTTACTTACCTGGAATTCGTCGTAACTCAGAATTTTACTATTTTGGAATCTCTTATTCAGAGGAGTTATTCTTGAATCTTTATCTCATCCTCTAGTTTAGTGTCTTTCGTTTTCTTTCTTTCTTTCTTTTTTAATGTTGGGGATTCATTCGGGGTACAGAAAACCAGATTACATTGATTGCTTTTGTTAGATAAGGACCCTCTTGTAATTGTGTCCTGTCCCCAAAAGGTGTACCACATCTCTTGTCCCCCAAACCCTCTCCCTCTTTCCTTGTCTTAGCTCTCCCTATCTTCTACTCCTTACCATGTACTGGGACCTTAATTGTCCTCATATCAGAATTGAGTACATAGGATTCTCGTTTCTCCTTTCTTGTGATGCTTTACTAAGAAAAATGTGTTCCACATCCATCCAGGTTAATACAAAAGATATAAAGTCTCCATCTTTTTTAGTGGCTGAATAGTATTCCATGGTATACATATAGAACAGCTTGTTAATCCATTCCTGGGTTGGTGGGCATTTAGGCTGTTTCCGCATTTCGGCGAATGTAAATTGAGCTGCAGTAAACAGTCTAGTGCACATGTCCCTGTGGTCAAAGGATTTTTGTTCTTCTGGATAGGTGTCCAGAAATGGGATTGCAGGATCAAATAGGAGGTCTACCTTGAGTTCTTTGAGGGTTCTCCGTACTTCCTTACAAAAAGGTTGTATTAATTTGCAGTCCCACCAGCAGTGTAAGTGTTCCCTTTTCTCCACATCCACTCCAGCATCTGCAGTTTTGAAACTTTGTGATTTGGGCCATTTTCACAGGGGTTAGATGATATCTCAGGGTGGTTTTGATTTGCATTTCTCTAATAATTAGGGACGATGAGCATTTTTTTATATGTTTGTTAGCCTTTCGTCTGTCTTCTTTAGAGAAGGTTCTATTCATCTCTTTTGCCCAGTGATTTAAGGGATTGTTGGCTTTTTTCGTGTGGACTAATTTGAGTTCTCTATAGATCCTAGTTATCAAGCTTTTGTCTGAATCAAAATATGCAAATATCCTTTCCCAGTGTGTGGGTTGTTGATATTTGCTTTGGTTGTTGTCACCCTAGCTATACAGAAGCTTTTCAGTTTAATTAAGTCCCATTTGTTCATTTTTGTTGTTATTGTGATTGCTGCCTCATAAAGTCCTTGCCCAGGCCAATTGCTTCCAGTGTTTTCCCCACACTTTCTTCGAGGATTTTAATTGTTTCGTGCCTTATGTTTAGGTCTTTTATCCATCCATCTTGAATCAATTTCTGTGAGTCGGAGAAAGGTGCAGGTCCAGTTACAGTCTTTTACATGTGGATATCCAGTTCTCCCAGCACCATTTATTGAATAGGGGTTCTTTCCCCCAGTGTATGTTCTTGTTTGGTTTATCAAAGATTAAGTGGCTGTAAGATGGTCTTCTATTGAGCGGTTCTCAACCTGTGGGTTGCGACCCACAGGAACTGTAGTAAAGGGCCGTAGCATTAGGAAAGTTGAGAACCACTGCCTTAGAGGAAAAAAAAATTGGTGCATTAGAGAAATAAAAACACTTTCTGGCTAATTCAGAGTTATCTTTGGTACATTTTAAATCAGCATATTTATGCAAATCAGTAAGTCTGTGGTTCTGTTTTTCTGGGGAAGGTAAAACATGATCATATGATAATGCTTTGGGGATCATGAGACTACCTGTGCATGGGCTGCTTCCTAACTTTCCCTTTCTTTCCCAGTCAAGGTTCACAAAGTGAACTTAACTAACCTTGGCATGTAACTCAATTACTGGCAGTGAGAGGAGAAGGAAAAAAATTGTATTAGTGTGGATTTTCTCAACAACCTCTTACCCTAGTACATGTATATATAAGAACACATCTCTTCCTTCTTTGTTCTCTCACCTCCATTTTCAGTGTTGCCCTTCCTCTTCTTTGCCTCCTCTGTATGTTCCTTGCCCTTTTTACATGTCTGGCCTTTAGAAAAGCCTTTAAGGCCACATGAGCCACTGCCAGACACTTAGAATATCCCTCCTGGCACTGTGTATTTGGTGGAAAGAAAGGGATTCAGTGGTATTTCGTTAGATGTGTGAGGGTGGAGGTGGGCAGAGAACCCGTGAAGAAGGGATTTGTTCTAAATGTCTGTTAGTAATTTGAGTTAATTTTTCTACAGAAATTTTTATTATAAGTGGTTATTAGTTCTCAGAGTACTACGAATGCTAATAGTGTTCTTGTTTTCCCATGAGAAAAGATTAATACAGTAGAATCTCAAGAGATGTAACAAATTGGCAACATATGGAGGTGGTCCGATAAGTACATGTGGCACATGTCCAGACTATGAAAATTGGATCAACTTGGTGGTCAGTGTAGGGAGGTGGTCAACTATAGAGGTTTTGCTTTATATTCTTTTTTATTTTTATTTTTTTGTTCATCTACTGTATATTCTAAGCACCCAATAACTAAATGCGTACATTTACAGAACATTACCCACTAGAAGATTATAGAAATTATGCAGATTTACTTTGTGATTATCTCTTTTTATTAAAACACTGTGACAACTAGGACGAAGCCTTCAGATTTCTTTTTGTCTGTCTGTCTTTTTTTTTTTTTTTTTTCTGAGACAGTCTCACTATGTTGCCCTCAGTAGAGTGTTGTGGCATCACCGCTCACAGCAACCTCAAACTCCTGGGCTTAAGCAATTATCTTGCCTCAGCCTCCCAAGGAGCTGGGACTACAGGTGCCCGCCACAACTCCCCATTATTTTTTGTTGCAGTTGTCATTGTTGTTTAGCTGGCCTGGGCTGGGTTCCAACCTGCCAACCTCAGTGTATGTGGCTGGTGCTGTAACTACTGTGCTATGGGCGCCGAGCTGCCTTCAGATTTCCTCCTGCCATAGCCTCCTGAGCAACTGAGACCACAGGCACCTGCCATGATGCCTGGCTAGTTTCTCGTTGTTGTTTTGTTTGTTTGTTTGTTTGTTTTTGTTTTCTCTTTTTAGTTGAGGTAGGTTCTTCCTCTTGCTCAGGCTGGTCTCGAATTCCTGAGCTCAAGCAGTCCACCTACCTCAGCTTCCCAGAGTACTAGGATTATAGGCATGAGCCACCACACCCAGCCTTTTTTTATTTTTTAAAATCAAATTTGTTGAGACATGATTTGTGTCTTATAAACAGAGTATGATATCGCAGATCACACTGTTTATTGCCATACAGAGATTTTTGAGCCGTGATGGTTTGACCAACACATTGGAGATCCATGAGGACACACAGAGTGCTTTAGCCTTAGAAGCAGTGCCAGTGCTGGGGAGGTAGATCACATACTTTCTTTTGTTTTACACTCCAAGTTCTTCCCTTAGCAGAACATGTCACTCAAAATAGCAAACTATGTTTGCGATCTTTTCAAAGCTACACAGTAAACAGCTACCCAGGTTGTGTGAATGAGTAATTGGTTTCTTATTTGTTGCTGAGGAGTCTAATTGTATGAATATACAATTTGTTTGTTCATTCAGCAGTTGATGGGCATTTGGATTGTTTCCAGTTTGGGGCTACTTTAAAGCTACTGTGACTATTTGCATACAGCTCTTTTTGTAGACATGTGTTTTTATCTCACCTAGGCAGATATCTGTAAGTAGGATTGCTGTGTGTATAGTATTTGTTTTCCTTTATTAAGAAAGGGCCAGAGTGTTTACCAAAGAACTGTATAGTTTTGCATTCCCAGCAAATTCTCATACAGCAATGCATGAGAATTATAGTTATTTCATATCTGTGTTAGCACTTGGTATTTTTTAAAAGTTTTTTGTCATTATAGTGAATATACGATGGTACCTTATTGCGAATTATAATTTTCATTTCTTTGATGACTGGCACTGTAAGGCATATCTGTTCATATGCTTATATTTCTAGCATATTTTCTCCTTAATGAAATTTCTCTTCAAATCTTGTCTATTAAAATAAGTGGATTGTCTTACAGAGTTATTACAACAATGGATGAAGTCCTTTATCAGATACACATTTTGTAAATTTTTTTTTCAGTATATGGCTTGTCTTTTCATCTTCTCAACGGTGTCTTTTGAAGTGCAGATGTTTTTAATTTTGATGAAGTTCAGTTTACCACTTTTTAATTTTATGTTTCATGCTTTTTGTATGTGTTTTTTGTTTGTTTGTTTTTAGAGATAGGGACTCACTGTGTCTCCAGGCTGATCTTGCCTTCCTGGGCTCAAGAGATCCTCCTACTTCAGCTTCCTGAGTAGGTGGTACAATGTATATGTGCTTTTTTTTTTGTATTTTATCTTAAGAATTCTTTGCCTAACCCAAGCTCATACAGTTTTTCCCTGTGTTTTCTTCTACATGGTTTATAATTTTAGCTCTTGTATTTGGGTCTGTGATTCATTTTGAATTAATTTTTGTATATGATACAAGTTAAGGGTTGGAATTCATTCTTTTTTTCTTTGAGACAGAGTCTCACTTTGTCACCCTTGGTAGAGTGCCGTGGAGTCATAGCTCAGAGCAAACTCAAACTCTTGGGCTCAAGTGATTCTCTTGCCTCAGCCTCCTGAGTAGCTGGGACCATAGGTGCCCTGCTCAAAGCCCAGTTATTTTTAGAAGCAGGGTCTCGCTTTGGCTCAGGCTGGTCTTGAACATGTAAGCTCAGGCAATACACCTGCCTCAGCCTCCGAAGTGCTAGGATTATAGGTGTGAGCCACTGCACACGGTGAAATTTCATTCTTTTTACTTATGGGTATTTAGTTTTTCAAAACTGAATTATGTTGGCACTTTTGCTAGATCATTGACTTAAAGACTGTCTTTTTTCCTAAAATAAACATTCACCGTTATAAAAGTTCCTTGAAGCACTACTCTAGTTGCATCCCACAGATTGTGCTTTCATTTTCATTCAGTTCAAAATAGTTTTCTAATTTTCCGTCTGATTTCTTCTTTCACCTGTGGGTTATTTCAGAGTGCCTTGTTTGGATATTTTTCTCGTATTGATTTCTAATTTAATTCCATGTGGTTAGAGAACATACTTGGTATGATTTCAGTGCTTTTAAGTTTGATGAGGTTTATTTTATGGCATTAAATGTTTTTAATCAGTTCTTAACCTTTTAAAAAAATTGTTTAATATTCATTATTATCTATCTAAAAGTTTCCAAATTGCTGTTTCATATACCATTTTTATTTTTAAAAGGGTTATCAGTTATAGTTTTACTTTACCTAATTGTTAAGAATGATTGGTATCTTACTCTTTTTGCTTTGTACCCACAAATTTGCAAGCTGTTCTCCCTTCTCTGTGTTTTTCATAGGTCTGAGATCTGGTAAACTTGGTGAACAATGTGAAGCAGTTGTTCGCTTTCCCAGACTTTTTCAGAAGTATCCATTCCCTATTCTCATCAATTCTGCATTTTTAAAGTTAGCTGATGTTTTCAGAGTTGGGTAAGTCTTTTTAAAGCTCAGTGTCCTTAAGGACTTTGCTCAGATTTCTTTGTTTTATACTGTGGTCTTTTTCTTGTTGCCTTTCAGGACTTCTCCATGATTAGTTACCATGTTAGTGGATACATGTGACTGTACACAGCACTCTAGTGTGAGATTTAATGACACTTTAAGCAAAAAGGAAAAGTATAATTTTAGAGAATACTTAATTTCTTTGGGTAACAGGACAAAATTAAGAGAACTTTAATATATTACTATATATTTTAGAAAAATCTGTGGTTTTGTTCAGGTTGTTTTGAGAAGTTTCTGATTTAATTTAATAACTTATGACATGAGATGCTGTGAGGTGCCTGAAACATAAGCACTGAATGAATACCTGTGTCCTTTTGTTTCTCCCTGCCATTCCCTTGCCCACTTCCTTCTACCATTCTTCTGTACTCATATGTTCATATGTACCTACACAATATCAGATCTGAAAGGGAAAACAAACTGTAGGGTTAGCCTGAGACAGAAGGGCCATGTGACCTCCTGGCCTTGGATATGACATGACTTGAGGAGATTTAGTTCTGCTCCAGGGCTATTCCTTGTGTGGCTGCCATTTGGGTGTCTTGCAGCAAGACCGCAGGCATAACTCACTGCTTATGCTCACTATCTACCTAAGGTACAAACTTTAGGTAACTCTTAGTGGTGAGACAGATAATGGTAAGATTGAAAAACATTTGCATGTCACTAAAATTTAGTATCATTAGTGTTACTTTGGTCCCTAATGAAATACTACTTTCTAAAGTGACCTAATTTATTTTATCTCTGCTTTTCCTAGAAACAATTTCCTGAGGCTATGTGTTCTTAAAGTTACCCAACAAAGTGAGAAGCATTTGGAGAAGATTCTAAATGTGGATGAATTTGTGAAGAGGATTTTCTCTGTGATTCATAGTAATGATCCTGTGGCAAGAGCCATCACGCTCCGGTATACTGTTTTGCTGTAATGATTCGCTATAAGATAATTTGAGTTGTAACTATGCATAAAAAAGCAATGTGTGTACTTCTTTCATTTTGAATATTAAGGAGTGCTTTTTTGTTTCTTGACTAGAATTCAATGCAAAATATGATAAGCATCCCAATCTGTAAATGTTTTTTAGTTAACATCTCTGGGGCTGTTTTTGTTGTAGCAGTTACCTATATTTGAAATGTTTCTCTATCTAGGTTGATGTTCTAATCAAATGAGTTGGTAGATCTCAACATAGCTTAGCCTAAGCTAATTTTGAACTTTTGCCTTCCTAACCTTGTTCTACTGTTCCCTGTTAATTTTCTATATTCTCCCTTAGGTATGTGAACATTTTTGTATCGATAATTTATATTTGAACTAATGGAAAACACCAGATACAACCATTGTAGTATAGTTTCTTTTTGTTTTCTTTGTTGGGATTTAAAGAATTTTTCTGGCTGGACGTCATAGCTCATTCCTATAATCCCATCACTTTGGGAGGCCGAGGTGGATGGATTGCCTGAGCTCACAAGTTCAAGACCTAGCCTGACCTAGAGCAAGACCCCATCTCTAAAAATAGCCAGGCATTGTTCTGGGCACCTGTAGTCCCAGCTACTCGGGAGCCTGAGGCAAGAGAATTGCTTGAGCCCAAGAGTTAAAGGTTGCTGTGAGCTCTGACACCAGGGCACTGTACTGGGGGTGACAAAGTGAGACTGTCTCAAAAAAAAAAAAAAAAAGTTTTGGTTTTTTTTTTCTTTTATTTCGTTAGAATTTCATTTTGTAAGTAAGGACCATTTTCTCTTTTTAGCTTTGCCATTTATAGAATTGTGTAATTTTTTTTTTGCTTTTTTGCTAAATTATAGGGTTTATTTCTGACTCACCCTACCCAGACAATCCTTTCTTTAACCAGTAAGTCTAAGATGTCCCTTCTTCCATGAGTTTACTTTTTTCTACCTAAGGAATCAGTTCTTTCTCGTTCAGAATTAAGTACATTTATCATTCTTCTTCCTTTTGAGTGATTAAATTGTGAACATCATGTGATACTTTAAAGTCAGTTAATTGATATTTATCTTTTTTTTTTTGAGACAGAGCCTCAAGCTGTCACCCTGGATAGAGTGCCCTGGCATCACAGCTCACAGCAACCTCCAATTCCTGGGCTCAAGCGAGTCTTCTGCCTCTGCCTCCCAAGTAGCTGGGACTGCAGGCACCCACCACAACGCCTGGCCATTTTTTGGTTGCAGCCATCATTGTTGTTTGGCAGGCCCGGGCTGGATTCGAACCCGCCAGTTCAGGTGTACGTGGCTGGCGCCTTAGCCCGCTGAGCCACAGGCGCTGAGCTGATATTTATCTTTTTAAAGCTGTATTCACCAGAACAGAATTTAAATTTCAGATATTCTTATCTTCTGCATCAGCATATTAACCTATAGGAATTTTTTTAGTAAATCAGTTTTAAAGGGTAGTAAATATATGTGTGTAAATGATTCTAGTAAAATGAAAAATTGTGAGGAAAATCATGTGTCTACCAAAATGGAAATACAGTGGAACCTCTATATATTGACCACCTAAGGGACTGTAACAAACCGGTCAGCATACAGAAGTGGTCAACATAAGGAATTAGACCTCTAGTACTGATATGCAAATGCAGTGCGTGTCTGATTGTGAAAATTGGTTTAACTTAAGGAGATGGTCACTATAGGGAGGTGGTCAACTATGGGGGTTCTACTGTAGTTATATATGTCTTTTTATACCACTGTTGATGTAAAGTCTATTTTATCAGATACAGGAATAGCTACTCTTTCTCACTTTTGGTTTCTGTTTGTGTGGAATATTTTTTTCCTGTTCTTTAATCTTGAGTCTTTGATAATCCCGGAGAGTTAGGTAGATTTCTTGGAGACAACACATACTTGGGGTTTGTTTTTTCATCCGTTTAGCCAGTCTATGTCTTTTAAGATGGAGCATTAAGACCATTCACATTCTGGGCAGCGCCTGTGGCTCAGTGGGTAGGGCGCTGGCCCCGTATACCAAGGGTGGTGGGTTCGAACCCAGTCCCAGCCAAACTGCAACAAAAAAATAGCTGGGCGTTGTGGCAGGCGTTATGGCGGGCGTTATAGTCCCAGCTACTCGGGAGGCTGAAGCAAGAGAATGGCATAAGCCCAGGAGTTGGAGGTTGCTGTAAGCTGTGACGCCACAGCACCCTACCAAGGGCAATAAAGTGAGACTCTGTCGCTAAGAAAAAAAAAAAAGACCATTCACATTTAGTGTTAGTATGTGAGATACTATTCTATTCATCCTGTTGAATGATACCTGTTGCTTTGTTTTCTCCCTTGTGTTACTATTTTGTAAGACTTGTGAATTTTAACTTTTGGATCTTTTTACACTGGTGAGTATTGGTGGTTCTGTTCCATGTATGTGGTATAGAGCACTTTTAAGTATTTTCTATAGGGCAGGTCTAGTAGTGGCAAATTCCCTTAGCATTTGCTTGTCTGGGAAGGACGTTATGTCTCCTTTATTTATGAAACTTAGTTTTACAGGATAAAAAATTGTTGGCTAGCATTTATTCTGTTTAGGAAGACCCCAATTCCTCTGGTTCCTTCCTTCTGCTGAGAAGTCTGCTGTTATTCTGGTAGGTTTTCCTTTGCAAGCAACTTGTAGCTTTCATCTCACAACTTGTAGGATTTCTCCTTCACTTTGACTTTGATGAGGCTGATGACTGTGTATCTTGGTAATGTCCTGTTTGCTCTGAATCTTCCAGGAGTTTGATGATCATCTTTGTGTGTGGTTATCTAAATCTCTAGTAATACTAGGGAAATTTTCCTCAATTACCCTCTCAAATATGTTTTCCATGCTTTTTGCTTTTTCTTCCCCTTCCAGAATACCTGTGATTCTTACACTAGCTCACTTTGCATAATCCCTTATTTCTCTCAGTGATTGATTGTTCATTCTTCTTTATTTTTTTCTACTGAGTGAGTAATTTAGAAATTCTTATATTCAAGTTCTGAAATTCTTTCTTCTTGGTCTAGTCTGTTGTGAAAGCTTTCTGCTGTATTTTGAAATTCTCTAAATGACTCATTAAGTTTTGTTATCTCTTTTCTAACATTACCTCTAATTTAGTGAATTTTTCATTCTTATCCTGAATTAATCTTTTTTGTTTCTTTGAGATTGTTTGCTAATATCCCCTCAGTTCCATGCATCTTACTTGCCTTCCATAATCTGAATTGCATGTCTGTTGTTTAAACAATTTGCTTTTGGTTGGAGTTCATTACTAGAGAGCTGTTGAGATCTTTTGAGGGTGTTGAGATAGCCTGTTTTTTCTTGTTGCCAGGTTTTTTATGCTGGTTCCTTCTCGTCTGGGGCCTATTCTCTCAGCTTAAAACAGCAGATATGGTACACATGTTCTCCTAAACTGGAACCTCTATGGCTTGGTAAAGATAGGAATTGGTCCTTGGATGGTGTGCTGAGGTCCTATTCCAGAAGCTTGACCAGGCAGGAGTAGGGAGATGCACTGTGAACCCTTAACACTGCTGCTCTGCTGTATCTTCCCTGTTCTCCTGTGATTGTCACAGGTCTATGTGGCAGGACAGGCCTGTGGTGCAAGGTACGAATGCAACACTGTGTTGGCCAGTGGGTTGGGATGCATATGGGGGTTGGAAGAGGTCCTGCAGGCATGGCGTGCATGCTTTCGGGCCTGGGCAGCTGAAGTATTGGGCACCTGGGCAGTGCAAGGCACATTTGGGGTCTGGTACATGCATAGGGCAGAGCAGGCCCCTGTAGTGAAGTGAACCGATGAGGCACAGCACACATAGGGCAGAGTGGCCATTTTTACTCCTACAGGGGGAGTACTTATTACTGGTTGGCCATCAGTTCTTATTAATATGTGTGAACTACTGTATAACTTGTAAGGAAAGAATTAAGCCTATATGTACTAACATAGAGATACTAAGTTAAAAAAAAGCAAGTAGTCAAATGTTACCCATTTTATTAACTCATTTTTGTTAGTTAATACCAATATATATGTTTATATAGGCTCAGCGTGATTATTTTTGGTAGGAGTCATTGGGTTATGGATTATAAGAGACTTTTCCATATGATTTTATAATGTTTGAATTGTTTTCCACAATCATTAGTTTCTTTTTTTTAAATAAGAAGACAATAAAAACAAATAATAGTATTTAACTGATTAATGAATTTTATAAATACTTTAGAGCTACCTAAATATTTTGAAAAGAATGTAGATTAATATTTGAATATTCCATTCATTTTGTGTGCTTGCCTTTCTCTCAGTCATGGCAGTTGAAGCCTTGCCTCAATTCTTCTTCTCTTCCGTCCTCTTCCTCCCTTCTCCTCTTCCCCTTCCTTTTCCCCTTCCCGGCCCCTTTTTCTTCCTCCTACTCCTTCTCAGTCTCACTCTGTCACCCAGGCTAGAGTGTTACGGCCTCAGCCAAGCTCATAGCCATCCTGCCTCAGCCTCCCAAGTAGCTAAGACAACAGGCATGTGCCACCATGCCTGACTGTTTTTTGTATTTTCAGTAGAGACAAGATCTCACTCTTGCTCAGGCTGGTCTCGATCTCCTGAGCTCAAGGGATCCTCCCACCTTAGCCTTCCAGAGTGCTAGGATTACAGGTGTGAGTGAGCAACTGTACCTGCTCTCACTGGACTAGATCACAGTGGTGTTATCAAAGCTCACTGCAACCTCAGACTCCTGGGCTAAAGTGATTCTCCTGTCTCAGCCTCCCAAGTAGCTGGGACTATAGTTGCGTGCCACTACACGTGACTAATTCTTATAACTTTCTTAGAGTCAGTATCTCTCTTGTCTTAAACTCCTGGCTTCGAGTGATCCTCCCACCTCAGCCTCCCAGAGTGCTAGAATCCAGGTATGAGTCACCATGGTTGGCCATCAGTTCTTTTAAGAACTGTTGTTATCAATAAATACTGGTTTTTAGAAAGCTTCTCAAAAAAAGGATCACTTTAATAAGGGGAAAAAAACCCATCGGATTGTAATCCGATTTTTTTTTTTTTTTTTTGAGAAGGAGTCTCACTCAGTCACCTTGGGGTTGAGCGCTGTGGTGTCATAGCTCACAGCAACCTCAAACTCTCAGACTCAAGTGATCCTCTTGCTTTAGCCTCCCTAGTAGCTGGGACTACAGTTGCCTGCCACAAAGCCTGCTATTTTTAGAGATGGGGGTATTGCTCTGGCTCAGGCTGGTCTCAAAGCTCAGGCTGGTTTCAAACTCGTGAGCTCAGACAGTCTACCCACCTCAGCCTCCCAGAGTACTAGGATTACAGGCATGAGCCACCATGCCCAGCCTGAAATCAGATTTTTCAACAGTAGCACTTGATGCAAAAAAATTAAAGGGAAAAAAACATTGAGCTAAGAATTCTATAGCTAGTCTAATTATCATTTAAAAGACTAATAAAATGAAAAGATTGTTGAGCACACAATACCCTAGGAGGTTTGCCATATAGGTACCTGTTATGTAAACATTCTTAGGGTAGATGCTCGAATTAGGAAGAGGAAAATAAAGCTAGAAGTGGTAGAAATAAGTAATCTAATAGTTTTTTGTAAAGTAGCAACTAAAGACCAAAAATAAAACGTATAAGAATCTAAAAGTAAAATTCTAAACATTAGCGACACAATATGACAGTATCAAATACCTTTGAGGAAAACATAGCAATTTTTAATAGCCTTAGAAATTTTTGTCATTACTTCATAATTTTTGCATGATATAAAGAAATGATTTAAGGTAAAAATTACTCTTAATTCAGCCTATTATCTAACATTTAAAATTTTTAAAAATGTAGTCTTATAAAATGTAAAAAGGAAAATTTTTACATTTTGTTATTAACACTACATATTTTTTACTACTTTTATTTTGTAAGAAAAAGTATGTTTCGTCAACAAATATATTTTAAAATGACATATTTAGCTTAGAGCTAAATATATTAAAATGTAGATTAAAATTTTTTTTTTTTAAACAGAGCCTCAAGCTGTCACCCTGGATAGAGGGCCATGGCATCACAGCTCACAGCAACCTCCAATTCCTGGGCTCAAGTGAGTCTCTTGCCTCCGCCTTCCAAGTAGCTGGGAATACAGGCGCCCGCCACAACGCCCGGCCATTTTTTTGGTTGCAGCCGTCATTGTTGTTTGACGGGTCCGGCTGGATTTGAACCTGCCAGCTCAGGTGTACGTGGCTGGCACCTTAGCCCATTGAGCCACAGGCGCCGAGCCAGATTAAAATGTTTTTTTTAAGGGCGGCACCTGTGGCTCAGTTGGTAAGGCGCCAGCCCCATATACCGAGGGTGGCAGGTTCAAACCCCGCCCCGGCCGAACTGCAAAACAGAAAAATAGCCAGGCGTTGTAGCAGGCACCTGTAGTCCCAGCTACTCGGGAGGCTGAGGCAAGAGAATCACCTAAGCCCAGGAGTTGGAGGTTGCTATGAGCTGTGTGACGTCACGGCACTCTACCGAGGGCGATAAAATGAGACTGTGTTCTACAAAAATATATATATATTTTTTCAATATTTTAGTATGAAAAATTTTAAACATAGACCAAAGTTAAAAGGATTTTACAACAAACACTAATGTCTACTGCCATTGATCTTTTATTAACTTGCTTTATCACATATCTATCCTCTATCCATCATTGATGTAATTTTTAAAAACATAATTTCATAGGCTGGGCATGGTGACTTATGCCCATGATCCTAGCACTCTGGGAGACTGAGGCAGGAAGATGGTGAGCTCAGGAGTCCAAAAACCAACCTGAGCAAGAGTGAGACCCATCTCTACAAAAAGTAGAAAAATTAGCCAGGCATGGTGGCATGTGCCTTTAGTCCCCACTACTTGGGAGACTGAAGCAGGAGGATTACTTGAGCCCAGGAGTTTGAGGTTGCAGTGAGCTACAGTGATGCCACTGCACTCTAGCTGGGGCAACAGAGCAAGACTTTGTCCAAAAAACAAATTATTTAATAGTACATTGCAAGCAATGAGCTTACCTCTAAGTATGTCAGCATTCATAATGTTAATTAAAGTTCAATTTTGTTTATAGGGTTGCCTAGTTTTTTAATGTGAAATTTACATACAATGAAATGCACAAATCTTAGGTATTGATAAATGCACAAATCTGGGTGTTGATAAATTCCTCGTATAATTTCAACACCCATCAATATATATATCAACATATGGACTGTCACTATGTTACTATGTTACTATGCTGAAAGAAGCTTTACACAGAAAATACTTACTGAACTTATATAAAGTTTGCAAATAGACAAAAATTTATCTATGATGGGAAAAAATCAGAATCAGGACAAAGGCTGTGTCTGGGGAGGAGGATGGCAAAAACTGATTATTTTGTGTAAAGCTTCTTTCAGCATAGTGTTTTTAAGATTAATCCATTTTGTATATCAATAATGTGTTCATTTTATTCCTAAGTAGTTTTCGACTGTATGACTATAACATAATTAATCTCTTATTTTGAGTACATAAACTGTTTGCAGTATGGAGCTATTATCAGTAAAGCTATTATGAACATTCTTGCACAAGACTTTTTGTGAACATGCTTTTCTTTCCATATACCTGGAAGCAAAATTACTGGATCATAGGGTAGGTGTATATTTAGTTATTTAAGAAACTGCCAGACCATATAAAATGGTAAAACCACTAACAGTATATAAGAGTTCTGCTTGATTTACACCTTTGCCAACTTTCAGTGTTGATTACTTTTGTTATGTGCCTTTTGGCCATTCATATATCTTCTTTTGCAAAGTGTCTATTTAAATCTTTGTTTTAAGAGATTGTTCAGAAGATTGTTTAGATTTTATTATTCGTGGGTGGCGCCTGTGGCTCAGTGAGTAGGGCCCCAGCCCCATATGCCGGAGGCAGTGGGTTCAAACCCAGCCCCGGCCAAAAAATATATATATATATTATTAAAAAAAAAAAGATTTTATTATTCGTCCTGTAGTGTTATAGGGTTTTTTAATATCCTGAGTACCAGTCTTTTCACAGGTAGATGTTTTACAAATCACATAAAAAACAGACAAACTGCTTTCAGGGCCTAAAAGCTGTGAACAGAATTACTTTTGTTTTGATGTACTTTATTAAGTGATATTTCAGCACCATTATTCCTTTTTTGTCTTTAACTATGAAGTAAATACTTTATGCCTTGGATTAAAAACAATTTCAAACTGTGTAATTGTCAAAACCACCCCAGACGCTGACGGAAAAACCAAGTGACTTAGCCATGAGTGTGTGCTTATCTTATAGCTTAAATGCTGTACATATTTTTCGATTTGTGCTTTGAGCCTCTCAAAATGTCTACCTTTAAAAAGAGAAAAGTAAGTACTTTCATGATCTTTTAAAAAATTATGTCAGTTTTTAACTCATATTTAGGGAACTGTGGCCTAGTCAACTGAAGAGTAACTCGTCCATTATATGTAGGGAGACTTTGTTTCAGTCCTAACTCACATTCTGATGAGCTAAAATTTAATAATCACTTTTCTTGATGTAAATGAAAAAAATAATACCTGATTTAACAGATTATTTTATTTCCTATATAGTAAAATGCAAAAATATGGCAAAAACTATTTTTTAAATTTGACTATTAAAATGCCTTTGAAAAGATATTGAATATATAAGTGGTTGTTTTGTCATTCCTTCTATTATGAAATGTTTTGACTATAGTACTGTGTTTCATAAAGAAGATATGAGACTTCTTTAGATTTAAAGTATTTTGAAGGAATGTGACTTTTTTGTTGAGAAGTATTGTATAATAGTCCTAAAAAGATTCTGTTAAGGAGGAAAACTAACTCTCCAAAGAAAAGATAGGACCTGATAATCAATAATAAGTACTTTTGAGTAACACATTGCGTAGAAGTTTCTATGTAGTTTATTATTTAAGCAAGATAAAGTGGGAACTCAGACCTCAAGGGACTTGCTTTCTAGAAGAATGTATCAGTAAGTAGAAACCAGCTGGGCACACTGGCTTGCACCCATAATCCTAGTACTTTGGGAGGCCAAGGATGAAGGATTGCATTAAACCAGGAGTTCAAGACCATCCTAAGCAATAGGAAGACCCCATCTCTACAAAAATAGAAAATTAGGCAGGTATACGCCTGTAGTCTCAAGCTACTCAAGAGGCGGAGGCAGGAGGATTTCTTGGGCCTAGGAATTTGAGGTTGCAGCGAGCTGTGATGACACCAACTGTGCTCTAGCCTGGCTAGAGTGAGACCCTGTCTCAAAAAAAAGAAACTCATGAAGAAAAACAGTGATGCCTTTAAACACCAAGCAGTTTTTAGAGTCAAAATGATTTAAACTTGAAAAGGGGAAAGAAAATAGGGAAGAAAAAAATCTTTTAAATATGTTGTTTTTTTATCTGTTGCTTTATACTTGTAAATTAAAACAGTGAATGGAAGAAGCTGGAAGATACTCATAGTGTTTGAAATTTATGAATTACACTATCAGAAGTATTTTAAGAAAATAGCGATCAATGGAATTATGCTGTTTTGTCCTTTTTAATTATGTGGTAACAAACTGTTTTGTTTTGTTTTTTTGAGTCTCACTATGTCATCCTCAGTAGAGTGTGGTGGTGTCACAGCTCAGAGCAACCTCAAACTTTTGATCTTAGCGATTATCTTACCTCAGCCTCCCAAGTAGCTGGGACTATAGGTGCCCGCCACAATATCTGGTGATTTTTTGGTTGCAGATGTCATTGTTCAGCAGGCCCCGGTCGTGGTGCATGTGGCCTGTGCCCTAACCATTGGGCTACAGGTGCAGAGCTAGTAGTAACAAACTGTTAATCAAGATGTATCTATATTAGCCTTGTCCAGTCTTTTCTGGTGTAGTATATTGGACTAATAGCCAATTATTCATCCATTTGTAAAATACGTAATTTCGAAACTTTCTTTTCAAAGTGATTATAAATTACATAGTTATAATAGATGGCATTTTAGTATCTTGTTTATAAGAAAGCTACTACTAATGTCCGGTTGATTATATCTTCATGAAATATTTAGGTGATGACCTGTCACATTGGTTACTTAGGATGTTGACTTTGAAGAAGATTGTCTTATGAGGACATTGTAGATTTTGTTTTTTGCAAAATTTTACAGGTTTCTGAAATCCATGCCTTTCTACTGAAAGGGCTTTCAAGCTGTATTTTCTATAGTTTATAAACAATATATATTTTTTCCTTTTCTAAATTTATAATTTTGTTACAAAGTGGACTGTATTTTTCAACCTCCCTTGATGTTACAGATTCTGGGATGGGCCCCAGGGCATCTTCTACCTTTTTTTTCTTTGAAAATCATAAAACCAGTATTTACTATTGTAGAAAAAAAAATTGTAGGAAGTCCAAGTTTGTTTTTCTGTTTTTTTTTTTTTTGTTTTTTTTTTTACTTTGTGGGCCTGCTTAATAGAAAACAGGTTATATTCTTACTGCTTTGCTAAAATTGAATTCTTCATGTAACGTTGGAAAATTGATACTTCAAGGCTTTAATAACTTAGAAGTTTCTTTCCTGGGCCCTGTTTGATACTTGGGATATACTTCAAGATGATTTTTTAAAATCTTTGGTTGTGTTAGATGAGGTATTTTAATTTTTCTGACATATTGAAATGTGTATAAGTGTTCAAAATTTGAGTCACTGCTATACCCAGAGTTTTGCTTTATTAGCCTAAGATTTATGGAACTACTTGTAAACTTTAATTTTGGTAATTCAGCTTTGCCTTGCCCCTTTCTTTCCTTACTTAGAGTTTAATGTATTTCCATTCCTCTTGGGTTTCTCTTCTTCTGTAGGATGTTGGGAAGTCTGGCATCTATAATTCCTGAGAGAAAGAATGCTCACCACAGTATTCGTCAGAGTTTGGATTCACATGATAACGTAGAAGTTGAAGCTGCTGTTTTTGCTTCTGCAAACTTCTCTGCACAGTCAAAGTAAGCATGGGGCTTTTAGTAATTTGGCTTCCCAGGAAAAGTTTTTGAAGGAATATTCAATGTATATAAACACATACACAAGGGATATAGAAAAATGTAAATGGCAAGGTATATTTTTCAAGAAGTTTTTTTTTTGGGTAGAGACAATCTCACTTTATCGCCTTCGGTAGAGTGCCGTGGCATCACATAGCTCACAGCAATCTCCAACTCCTGGGCTTAGGTGATTCTCTTGCCTCAGCCTCCCGAGTAGCTGGGACTCCAGGCGCCCGCCACAACGCCCGGCTATTTTTTTGTTTCTGCAGTTCGGCCAAAGCCGGGTTTGAACCCGCAACCTTTGGTATATGGGGCCGGCGCCCTACTCGCTGAGCCACAGGCGCCACCCATTTTTCAAGATGTTTTATATCTGTTGGGGAAATAAGACTTAAATACATAAATTAGAAAATTTAATTACAAGAAGTCACATTACTTATAAGCGAAATGAGTTTCCAGAAGCATAAGATCAGCATAGATGAGTTAGGGAAGATTTTATTGGTAACAGAAGCTTTGTCCACTAACAAGCCTTTCCCAAACATACGTTTATAATATAGGCAGTTCCCAGGTAACAGCTGGCTGGCCTGCCTTACAGTGTTGTATACTTATAAAAGAGCTCCCAAGGCTCGCCATAAGGATTATTTATAACTAAATAGTTAAATTAGTAATTCAGGAACTAGTTTCTTCCACACATATAAACAAACCTGCATGGCACAGGTGGTTTGTTGCCATGATATCTTTCCGCTAGCAGCTAGTCTCATTGTTCATACAGTAACTTGTGCATAGCATCACTTTTGTCTTGTTTGATTTTGTGAGTCTGTGTTTACCCTTATGACTATGTCTCCGAAGAGAAAATCCACTAAAGTCCAAGTGAGTCCACAGTGAAGAGAAAGGTGATTGCAATGGAAACAAAAATAGAAATAATTAAGTGTTCGGAGAAAGGCTGGATGCCATCATTCATTGGGAAGCATTAGGCTTCAGTTAATTATAAAGGATAAAGTAAGAATAATGGAGCTTGTGAAAAGCAGTACTCTATGGAAAGCTTTAGTTATTACTAAACAGTGTAATAGATTAATTATTGAAATGGAAAGATAATTTGGTTAGAAGATCAAAATAAATTTTAACATTCCTGTTATACTAGCATTGATGAATTAGGTGAGTGTTAATCTGTTTCTTGAAATTTCTCCAATCTCTGATTTAACCTATTTTAATATGAGTTTGTTTTTATGCTCTGTTTGTTTGACTTAAAAGATAGAACATAACAGTTTCTATAATTTATTAGAGTTCAGGAATATTATTATTGCAGTATTACATTGTATTATTACCACAGATGAGCTGTTACAGTATTGTTGTTATTTTTTTTACTGTATTTGCACTGTTCATCAGAAATCTACAAATCCAACCTAAAGATGACATAAAAGTCATCCTCAGGAGTGTTATTTTCATAACCAAGGATTGCTTATACTAAATTGCTGCTTTCTTACTACCTTCTACTGTTAAGCTGTTTGGCATTAGAGCTGTGCACTGTTTGACAAAGACAGTAACTTGAATTTAAACCACTTTTAACCTATTCAGGATGTCATGTCCTACACTGTTATCTCACAGAACCATATTCTATTGTTGTTATTAAATGTTGACTTTTTGTTACTGTGTTTGACTTGTTTGTTTTACCCTCTATAACAAACATATCACACGGACTGACTTATAAGATAAGTAGCATTGCTTTCTAGAGGGCATTTGGCAATATGTGAGAAAAGCCTTAAATATGTATATTCCTTTAACCCAGGAAATCCTCTTCCAAGGAACTTATTCTAAGGAATCAGCAGTATGTCCTGATACTTATTGTAAGGATGTTAATTGTGGTGGTGTTTACAGCAAATTAGAAGAAACCTAAATTCCAGCCACTGGTCTTAAGATAAAATATGATATAATCATACAATTACTATAAATGCTTTAGACAAATCTATTTTAGAAGTATTTGGGAAAAGGTTACATAATAGCTTGTGTAGTATATTATGGGTTTGAAAGAAAACCCAAATTTTTTGTATTTATGGAATAGAAAAATGTCTAGAAGAATATTTCAAGATGTCTCTGGGTGGTAAGATAGTATATAATTTTTATTTTCTTTTTATAAATTTCTGTATATCCTACCATAAACGAGTTTTGATTTTATAACTAGGTAAATGATTAAATTTTTTCACATACAAATAACATTTCCAAAGACTTGAAATAATCACCAACTTTCTTTGGATTTTAATTATATATACATATATATATACTCTTAATCTTTTCTTACCACCCTTCGGGATTCTAGGAATTCTCATTGGAAAAGGAAAGTAGAGAACAGAAAGCATATAACTTAATATCACTATTCAAAATTAATAGATATGGCAGTAATTGAGATGAGAAATATGTGGGTAAATAGAATTCTTATTTGTGCTTTTGAAAATAGGCATTTTTGTCCCCTTATGAGAGTTATTGATATGTAGAGAACTTTTTTTTACTGCATCAAAACTAAAAACTAGAGTATGCAAAAGGCAACATAAACAAAATGAAGATGTTTGAAATGCACATACAAAGATTAATACTGAGTTACACATCGCTTAACAACAAGGATATGTTCTTTTTGAAAGTTTTTTTCTTTTTTTGCAGTTTTTGGCAGGGGCTGGGTTTGAATCCACCACCTCTGGCATATGGGGCTGGCGCCCTACTTCTTTGAGCCACAGATGCTGCCCAATATGTTCTGAGAAATGTGTTGTTAGGCCATTTTGTTGTTATGTGAACATTATAGAGATGCACAGTTAGGCTGTGTGGTTTAGCATATTGTTTCTAGGGTACAAAGCTGTACAGCATGTTACTGTACCGTAGGCAGTTGTGACACAATGGTAAGTATTTGTGTATCTAAACATATGTAAACATAGAAAAGATACAGTAAAAATATAGCATAAAAGATATTATTTAAAAATGGTACCCTTGGGGCGGCGCCTGTGGCTCAGTGAGTAGGGCGCCGGCCCCATATACCGAAGGTGGTGGGTTCAAACCCGGCCTCAGCCAAACTGCAAAACATAAAAATAGCCGGGCGTTGTGGCGGGCGCCTGTAGTCCCAGTTACTCAGGAGGCTGAGGCAAGAGAATTGCTTGAGCCCGGTAATTGGAGGTTGCTGTGAGCTGTGTGACGCCACGGCACTATGCTGAGGGCGATAAAGTGAGACTCTGTCTCTACAAAAACAAAAACAAACAAACAACAACAACAAAAAAATGGTACCCTTGTACACTTAACCACGAATGGAGCTTGCAGGACTGAAAGTTGCTCTGGATGATCAGTGAGTTAAGTGGTAAGTGAATGTGAAGGCCTAGGACATGACTGTACAGTATTATACACTTTAGAAACACTATCCACTTAGGCTACACTAAATTTTCTATAATAATATAGAGGGTGGCCATAAAGTTCATGTGCAATTTAAAATCACACATTATTTAAAATTGCACCGAACTTAATGGCCACCCTGTATTAACCTTAGCCTACAATTAAGTTTACGTTATAAATGTCTTAATTTTTTTTGAGACAGAGTCTCACTTTGTCTCCTTCTGCAGAGTGCCCTGGCATCAGAGCTCATAGCAACCTCAAGTCTTGGATTCGAGAGATTCTCTTGCCTCAGCCTCCTAAGTAGCTGGGTCTACAGGCACCCGCCACAATGCCTGGCTATTTTTAGAATTGAGGTCTTACTCTGGCTAAGGCTGGTCTCAAACCTGTGAGTTTAGGCAATCCACCCTCCTTGGCCTCGCAAGTGCTAGGATTACAGGCGTGAACCACCCTGCCCTCCAATAAATGTCTTAATTTTTCTTAACATTTTGACTCTTAATACAAACATGCTGTACAAAAACTTTTTTATCTTATTTCTTTTTTCTTTTTTTCTTTTTTTGGAGTGAGCATCTCACTTTCATCCCAGGCTGAAGCATATGACCATAGCTCACTGCAGCTTTAAACACCAGGGATCAAACAATCCTCTTGCCTCAGCCTCTCAAGTAGCTTGGATTATAGGCACCTAACACCATACCCACCCATCGTTTTAATTCATGTCTTCTAGAGATAGTATCTTGCTAAATTGCCCATACTGATCTAAGTTTTTTGCTATTCTTTTTAAACTATTTTGTTAAAAACTAAGACTGAATATGTACTTCCAGTGATTCTAAAAATAGTTTTTTAAGTTTGGTTTCTAAATCGGATGATAAATTTGTAATTTAGTGGTAAAATTTTATGTATGAGCTTCAGTCTTAGTTCAGTTTATCTTGTGTTGTCAGAAGCTAATTTTATTTCAGCTGTTCAGTTTTTACTCTGTCTTAGAAAAAAAAAAATTTTTTTTTTTTTTTGAGACAGAGTCTCAAGCTGTCAAGTCACCCTGGGTAGAATGCCCTGGCATCATCATAGCTCACAGCAACCTCCAACTCTTGGGCTCAAGTGATCCTCTTGCCTCGGTTTTTTCTTTTCTTAGTAGAGACGAGATCTCGCTTTTTGCTCAGGCTGGTCTCGAACTCGTGAGCTCAAGCAATCCACCTGCCTTGGCCTCCCAGAGTGCTAGCATTACAGGGGTGAGCCACTGCACCCACCCAAAATTTAATAAGACTTTCTAACAGACAGCAAAATTCTTCATTTATGGAACTGATGATTAATAAAGTTTTTAATATACATTGGTTCAATTTGATACACTTGTAATTTGTGATATTAGAAACACCAAATTAGTCTCATAGGAAACCTGAAAGACTTGTTTAAATATACGAGTGTAAAACAAAGTTTATGTTTTTGAGATCAGTGTTTACCTCTTCCTTCAGAATAATGACCTGTTTTGAGATCGCATATCTTCATCAGTACCGATAGATTTTTGTCTTAGTATCTCTATCAATTTTGTATCTTAAATTAAAGAAACTAGCCAAATAAGACCTTGGGAATTTAGTTTTATTCTTTCCCTGTGTGCTACCATAATCACATCTGCCTTGTTATAAATATGGTTAAGATTTTATATTTTTAGAGCTAGTCCCTGTGTCCCCAAAGCAGGAGGTACAAGCCCATATGCCTCAGGAGTCAGGCCAATATTGTCAGTGAAAGGGGTTTCCTCTAGTGGCAACTTTGGGAACTGGAAAGCACTCACTTCATCTGAGAGTGCCCCATGGCACCAGCCAGTTGTTAACAATGCAGAAATATATGCCCAGTGTTGTCAGGTTTCATTTTGGAGAGGTGGAGAAGAGACTGAAAAATCACATTATTTGTTTAGTTTCACTATATTTAAATGTTGACATTAACAATTTTTAAAATATTCTTTTTTTTTTTTTTGCAGTTTTCGGCTGAGGCTGGGTTTGAACCCACCACCTCTGGTATATGGGGCTGGCGCCCTACTCCGTTGAGTCACAGGCGCCACCCCATGAATTTTTAAAATATTCTTGAAGAATTTTCAAAATACTATGAGAAAAAGTCTGCAGGATCTTAGTTTGAAGTTTATTGGACCTGGAGTCTTGTAACAGAATTTTTAAATTTTGAGTTCTTATAAAAAGTTTTTATGTGGTTAGTGAAGATAATACTTATCATCCACCATGTCCAGACAACTATTCTGAGTACCAGGAAGACAGAGATAGAAAAGATCAGACCATATTGTTAGGTAAATATAAAGTAATCTCAGATGCTAGTTAGTGTAATAAGAAATTAAAACAGTATTGTGATAATGGCCCAGTGAGCTGCTTTAGAACAGTGTTGGCATAAGCCCTTTTGGTGGTTGGAGTTTTTGTTGCAGTTTGTTTCTTAGCACCATCCTCTGGCATCTGACCTTTGGAGTATCAGTTAGGATTTGGAATATTGGATTTCTCCTTTGCTAGTTGTGTTTTATTTAAACACTTAGGAAACATAAGCATATTTAATTTTTTGGTTTTAAGCTTCTTGTATTCTCTCTTTTCAAAGGGATTTTGCTGTAGGAATCTGTAACAAAATCAGTGAAATGATTCAAGGTATGTATGAATCATTTAGTTTTATGAGGTAACTTAACGGGATTTTTATTTTACAATAGTTGCTAACTTTTGTTATATACTTACTACCTGCTAGTCCGTTTAAATAATACTTATGAAATGACTTCTGTATATCAGAACAGTTCTAGGTGTGTGGGATACAGGAGTGAACCAAAGAAAGTCCTCGCCCTCCCTCATGTAACCTACATTCTGGTTGGGGGTGGGATGTGGGCAATAGATAAATACAAACATGACCTATCCTGTGCTATGGAGAAAAGGCAAGATGAGAAGGATAGAGAGATGGCAGGATGGGAGAGGGGACTTTTCCATTCTAAATATATTGATCAAAGAAGGCCACTGATGAAGTGATACTTGAATGAGACATGAAGGAGAGAAAGAAAGTAGTAACCCTAGTCCTGTGTTGCTTAACAATGAGAATCCTTAGATGGTTTAGTTGTGGTACTTACGCAGACCTAGATGGTGCCGCCTACTATGCAGCTAGGCTATATGGTATATAGCCTACTGCTCCTAGACTACAAAGCAGACAGCACTGAGTACTGTAGGTAGTTGAAACACAATAGCATTTGTGTATCTAAACATATCTAAATATAGAAAAAGTAATACATTGCAGTATGATGTTACAATGTCATTAGGTGGTGGGCGTTTTTTCAGTTTTCTTACCATCTTATGAGACCCCTGTCATACATGTGGCCCATCGTTGACAAAAATGTTATTATGTGGACCATGAGTGTAGTTAGGGGAAGAATGTACTGATCTCGCCAGGAGAAGGTTATTAGGAGTTCTGGGGCTGTCCAACTAAGTCCCTCTGGTGTCTTTTAGTTGCAAGTGGAATCACATCCAAAGTCCTTAGCATGCCATACAAAGTCCTAGGTTTCTAGTCTCATCTTTCATACCACATGCTTCATGTTTATTAACCCCATTTATCCGCATACCAGTCATAAAACGGACTCAGAGGCTATATCATTGCACCACCCTAAAAACACTTTCTTTGTGTTCTTATATGTAGCTTTCCTTTTTATCCAGGGTGACAGCGTGAGGCTCTGTCTCAAAATAAATAAATAAAGTGTAGATGGAAGAGGAGACTACAAAGGAAATTAAGAGGGAATAACCAGTGAAAGAGGGAAGAAACCAGGAAACAAGCAAAAAAGCAGAAGCCATTAATTGGGAGAGAGTTTCAAGGATAGAATGGTCACATGTCAAATGCTTTCAGAACTTACATTATCAAAATAATAACATCATGAGCATGGTGTGACCCTGCAGAGAGGAAACCAGAGAATACTCTGACTTCGTTCTCCCTTCCATATGTTGATGGAACTCACCTGCTTTGGCCAAACCCAAATAGAGGTCAAATAACAAGAGTGTTTGTTGATTTAAGCTACCATTGGATAATGAAGTGCTATCTTACATTCTTACTAACAATTATTTCACAATGCAAAAACCAGTGATCTGCAGAGGACTAATCAGCTTTTAACATGTATATACTACTGGGAGGCGCCTATGGCTCAAAGGAATAGGGCGCTGGCCCCATATGCCAGAGGTGGTGGGTTCAAACTCAGCCCCTGCCCAAAACTGCAAAAAAAAAAAAAAAAACCATGTATATAATACTTGGCAATTTAGGAATTTTTGTTGTCTATAACCACAAAGCGGGGGGGTAGAAGAAAAGGTTTGTTTGTTTTTTTTTTAGCGACCGTATGGTTATGAAAAGATAGATTTTGGGCT
>CAUYRH010029384.1:0-27463 GCA_963574655.1 Perodicticus potto
CCCATTTTTAGCCCAAACCCGAAAGGCCCCAGGGCCGTCTTTTTTTACCCCACCCCCCTCCCCCCCGCCGGGTATGCATTGGCCCCCCCCCCCCCCCCCGCCCTGTTAAAACTGGCGGGACCTAATCAGCTTTAAACTTTAGTATAGGCACAAAGAATAACCAATCCAGAGACTACCCTTTGTTCCCCCACCCCCCACCCCATAACTGCCCCAAAAACACCCCCCCCCCCCCGGTGCCCCGAGCACAGGGCTCTCAGTCCCAGCTGCATCTGGGTGTGCCAGCAGCCCAGGCTCGAGCTTGAATAAAATGCCTTCCTGTGATAGCATTGGTGTCTGGCTCTCTCGTATGGTCATTGGGGACCCCGATTCTTGGGTGTAACAATTCAAACTGACCAATGAGAAAGGTACCTGTGGGTTGGAACTTTTTGAATGGAAATAAAAAGGGCAAGACCAAGCCAGGCTGGGAGCACAGCCATTTCAGTTTCGTCTATGCTGTAAGCTCCTGGCCGGTGAATAAAGCCCTTCCTCTTGTAAATGTGGTGTTTCTCTCCATTGGGCCTCGTCTTCCTGCAGCACTTTTACTGCATGCCATCCCTGGAAGGGACGGAATTGGAGATATTAATCATTTACCCACTAAGATCATTTGGAGTCTTCAAGGAGAGGTTGGAGGCTTCCTGGGGTAGGTCACTTGGGGTTGCCTACAGCTGCCTCGGTGCTGTTTCTTCTGAGAAATAATAAAAGTCACTGTCAATTTCCTGGCACTCTGTGTGTGCCAAGAATCTTAGATGTCTAGAATATGGTTTAATCTTTACCTCATACTAAAGGTTGTAATGTTGTGGGGAAAACGAGGCCCGGTGGAGAGAATGAGTACCTGAGCATCGTATTTAGAGGAAGAAGGCTTGTATTCAGCCAGAGAAGCTAACAGCACAGAATTCAACATGACCATGCTCTCAGCCTGGCTTGGTCTTTCTCTTTTTATTTCCAGTCAAAAAGTTCTAGCCCATGGGTACTTTTCTCATTGGTTAGTTTGACTGTAGCGGTAGAAGTGGGCTCCAGCCCTTATAGAACCATAGGCTTTTACAGAAGAGGAACCGAGAGTTACTTTTCAGGTCCTAGGAAGTTAAGTCTACAAATTCCTAAGAGATGAGTCACCACAGAGAGGACCTGGCAGGTGTGTTCTTGGGGCCTCCTGGAGAACACCTCTGTTCTTTTAGACTTTTTCTGGGCATCCTCCCTCAGTAATATTATCCCAAGCTTCACAGAAAAGGAAACGAAACCTTATAACTTGCCCAAAAGCAAACATCTGACCAAGGGCAGAGTTTAAACCCAGCCTGACTCAAAAATTTCTCTTTTGCCCACATCAGCATTCCCATAAAGTGAGGAGGTCTGTGATGCCCCCCCAAACATTACTTCGCAGTCAGATCGGTTTGGGAAACACGTGCCCAGACATTCAAACACGTTTCTTCACGGACTGAATTCTCTAATCCTTCAATTGGCAATGGGCGTGTCCCCTCCTTCCCGGCTCCCTTTCTCTGGCAAGGGATGATCTGCTTGCTGGAAAATGCTGGGTTGGGAAGGATTTTAGGATTTCATGCTATGAGAAGAGACAGGCAGATTTCTCATCAGCTAAAGGAGGAAAAATTGTGATGCGAGGTTTTCTGTTGGCTGAGGTTTACCCTTGTTAAACTAGCCAAGCATTTAACACATGCTAAGCACTCACAAAGCTAGTTAACACTACTTACTGCTAGAGTTTTTAAAAGTGCAGCCACAGAAATCCAGCCTCTAGGCACTCTCTGAAGTCAGCGTTCCTTCTGGACGGTCTGTCTCTCCCTGGGGTGACTCACTTGTGAGGCTGTTTCCCCAGCTGCACCCCGGTGGCTGAGGGGATAAGGCTCTCTGTCCATTCTTAGCCTGCCCACAAAGTCCAGGGTTCCCCCACAGGCCATGGGCCCTGGGGAAAGCCAGGGAGCCTCCTGGGGGGCGGTGATGCATTTACCAATTAGAAGCAGTTTCTACCGAAAAACGTCAGACTAGCTTCTTCCTGCCCCGAGATCCTGTGGTGACAAAATAAAGAAAACTCATTGACACGTTGGAAAACTTGGGAGAAACCAGGAGTTCGAAGCTGACATGTTGTACTTTAGCTTCTCCAAGATATTGATTTCGTTTTTGTTAAAGTATCTACCGCTTGTATGAAAACCTGGTTTTTTGCTAGTTCATTGCTTTATGTTGATTTTAACCAGTCAGAAGTTGTTTTGCTCTGTTGGTCAGAGGTCAAAGAGGGGTGGGGATGGGGGTAATGCAACGGGCCCTCCAGGGGAATTTCTGAGGGGTGGGGTCTTAAGCCAGCATCAAATCCTGAGACTCCTGGTTGGCCCAGGACTGGGGGGCTGACAGAGCCACGTGGCTGCAGGACAAGAAGGGGAGAGAGTTCCCACTGAGGTGAGGAAACTGTTCCAGAAGTGCTTCACTGGGTCCAGGACAAAAGGGAGGTCCCTGCACAGGAGCAAGGGCTTATGGGGATGTTGAAGGGCAGGTTTAAGGGCAGCAGAGCAAGGAGGAGGAGGGGTTCAAACCTTGGGGTGTCCTTCTCCCCAGGGATGGTGGGCTTCCAGGCTATGGATTCTATCTTGAGCAGTGGCCCCTCTCCTCAGGTCGACAAAGTCCAGGGCGAATCCCACTGAGGAAGCTGCTGGGGAGGAGCCCGACTGGAGGGTCTAGAGGTCTGTCAGGTGGCGAGTTGTGTCCTCTTTGGGTTGATCTGGGGTCTCACTGTGCCCAGGGGTCACATGCTTGCCCTCTTGAGATCTTCCTAATTCCCTCTGTGTCTGTTTTGCAAGTGGGTTCTGGTGGGTAGTGGAGCATGCCTAGGCCTGGAGTCTCAGCTCCTGTGTGGTCCGCTCACCCCACCATGGCCTCCCAAGGGCAGTTCCTGGGCGCTACCTGGCTACCCCTCTCCTTGTGCCCAGGGACCCCGGCTGCCCTCTGTCCAGTCTGCACAGGATGTATTGGGGAGGGATGACGTCCGTGTTCTGCCCTCACTCTCTGCCCCAAGGGGGTCTGAATGCAGGTGTGGGGATGTTGGTGGCAGGTGTGTAGCTTGTGGCAGCCCCAGGCAAGGCCAGGTGATGCCCACCCCATCCCAAGGTGGCTGCTTCCTGGTGCAATTTGCAAGAGATCTGGTGAGGGCCTCTTACCCACTCCTAGTCCAGGCACCAAGCGCAGCCAGTGCAGAGCCAGCCAATCCCAGGACATACTTCCCAGGAAGCAAAGTGGTTACTGTGAGGTGGTAGGAACAGGAAACAATTACGTTTGTAAAAGTTCGGGAGTCATTTAAGAATGACTTAGCACCTGTGGTCCCAAGTGTACCTGTGATATACTTGAGGTGTTCCCTCAGCCCTTTGTAGAGGTGGCCTGGGGGCCTTGGGAGTGTCTCTGGGTATGTTAGAGATGGCCAGCACAGCAGCCACATGTTTCCAGGTAACCTTGTCACTTGACCAGTCTCTGCCATGTGTTCCTTCTCAGCTGTCCCAGGAAACAGTTGTCTTCTTGAGAAGAATAAGCAAATACAATAGAACCTCTGTAAGTTGACCATCCAAGGGACTGTAACCAACTGGTCCACATACAGAGGTGGTCAGCATAAGGAATTGGACCTACCGTATTGGTACACATATGTGGTGCGTGTCTGGTCCATGAAAATCAGTCAACTTAAGGAGGTGGTCAGTGTAGGGCGGGTCTGCTTTATTTCTCCCCAATTACATAATATGGTTCAGGCATGGAAGCAAGTAATTTTGATTCGGAACAAATTCAGCTCTCTTCTTTGCCCTATCTGCTGGTTTCGTGTTTTCAAGATGATCCACATGAACTCATTTTTCTTCCCCATATGTCCCGGACTTGTGTTTTACAACACCAGACGGGGACACTAATTAAACTTTAGAGTTTGCTCCAGCAGTGCTTAAACTCACATTCGTAATGACAGGCCTGGCAGGAATCAATATATCTGCTGCACTTGTAATGATTTAGAGTGAGCCCTGTGGTTACTGCTTGGAATAAAAGCGAATGAGCTCTGTAAATTTAATTTAGAGGCGTTATAACATGATCACTCAGAAACATATGACAGAAGCTTCTTGTATTTTTGACAAAGCCTAGGGCACGCTTCTAGCAAGATCTGTTGATTTAATCAGTAACATTTTATTTATAATGAGGAAAATAATAGACACATCTGCCCATCTGCCCAGTGGCTCTGGTCTCAGAAATTCCACCTCCCCATCAGCAGTGCTGTTCTGGTTCTACTCGATATCAGATAAAAGTCATTATTTTATTTATTTATTTTTTTGAGTCAGAATCTCACTTTGTCACCCTTGGTAGAGTTCTGTGGCATCATAGCTCACAGCAAGCTCCAACTCCTGGGCTTAGGCGATTCTCTTGCCTCAGCCTCTTGAGTAGCTGGGACCACAGGTGCCCGCCACAGTGCCCAGCTATTTTTAGAGATGGGGGTCTCGCTCTTGCTCAGGCTGGTCTTGAACTTCTGAGCTCAAGCAATCCACCTGCTTCAGCCTTCCAGAGCGCTAGGATTATGGGCGTGAGTCCCTGCACCCAGCTCTTATTATTTTATATTTAATGTATGTTATTCCACTCATAGATTAGAAGTTGAGCTGTTAGCAAGGTCTTGTTTGGGCCAGTCCAGGATAGGGGCCGCGCCCCTGAAACTGCACATGGGATGGTGAGGCCTGGTCTATGGAGATCTGGTGAGTGTTAATCTGCAGGATGGAGGAAACGCCTCAGATACCCCCCACCCCCAATGCCCTTCAGTTCTGGAAGACTGGAACGTTACTGCATTTAAAGGAACACAAATGATCTGTCAAGCGCTCCTCTTACGTCGCCTTCGCCCATTTACTGATATTGATTGGCTGGTTGATTGCATGAGCTGTCACAACTCCCGCCTCTTATCCGAGCATCCACCCTGCGGGCTTTGATTTTGGTGTGGTGTGCTGCCCTGCAACGGCCTCTGTGCTCACTGGTGCCCGCACGCTGTCTCTCTCTCTCTCTCTACTCAGGGGCCAAGAGTTGAGCTGATGATACTCTTCCAAATATGGTATTTTATTCTCATTAGTCTATGCAAGGCTCTTGTTTTTTTTTTCCTCCCCAACTGCTCTCCCACTCCATTCTTCCCCATAGGTAATGACTATAATATCGTATTCTATATATGTTTTGGGGAAGTCTATGCGGATGTGCACATAAATCCTCCGTCATTCATGGAGCCCTGGAAGATGTTCTATTGTTCTGTGTGTTTTTACTTTGAATGAATGACATTATTTGACGAACCTAATTTTGTGTCTTACTTTCTTGCCTTTGTACTACAGTATTTTTAAGACACACGGTTTAAGGCCGCTGTATGTGAATCCAGCGCGGTTCCTTCTAACTGCCCGGGACCGTGTGGTTGCCGCTGTGTGGGTACGGCTTATTTTACATAACGGGTCTGCTAATGACAGGTACCTCAGTTGCCTACAACTCCTGGCTACCACAGACAGGCCTTTGAGTGTCCTCACAAATGTCCCCTGGAACTTTATAAGATTTTCTTTGGGGAATTACGCTACAGCTGCGTTTCTACTCAATACAAAATATTTTCTTTTTAAGTTAGCTTTTATGGAGTGCTTACCATGTCAGGTACTATTGTAAGCACTTTTTAGGTCTTGACTAATTTATTTACTTATTTTTATTTTTATTTATTTATTTATGTATTTATTTATTTATTTATTTATTTATTTATTTTTTGAGACAGAGCCTCAAGCTGTCATCCTGGGTAGAGTGCCGTGGCATCACAGCTCACAGCAACCTCCAGTTTCTGGGCTTAAGCGATTCTCTTGCCTCAGCCTCCCAAGTAGCTGGGACTACAGGCGCCCGCCACAACGCCCGGCTACTTTTTTTTTTTTTTTTTGGTTGTAGCTGTTATTGTTGTTTGGCAGGCCTGGGCTGGATTTGAACCCGCCAGCTCAGGTGTATACGGCTGGCACCTTAGCCGCTTAAGGTACAGGCGCCGAGCCAGGCTAATTCAATCCTTACAAAAACCTGATGGGGAAGGCTCCATCACAATGCCCATGTCACAGGTGAAGAAGTGAAACCAGAAAAGAGTAAGAAACTCGTATCCGGAGATGCAGAGATTGGAAAGCGGCATCACGTGGCCCTCCCTTCTCATCCCGGCCGTCCTCACACCATCGGATCAGGGCCAGCAGCGGCCTCGCGCGAGACCTTTATGGGTGGATTTCAGAATGATGGGACCTTATGTCCAGGGGTAGGTCCACGGAGTGGCAGCATATGAATGTACCAGTGCGTGTCTGTGTAAGATTTTTCTCAACACTGCCTGTTCAGCTTCCCAAACTGCTATCCTCACCCTACTTTTCCTCCCCCAGAGCAAAAGGGGGGTTCACTAGCCCCACCTTCTCCACTTCAGACCGCCAGAGTGATGGCTCAACTGCACACCTTTTGCATCTTTTGCGCTTCTTAAGGATTGTAACTGCTGTTTTAATTTGCTTCATATTATCAATACTTTTCCTTATGTCTGGGAGGATATTTTGATACTTCTTTAAAGTTTTTAATCTGCTCCCCTAATGCCAGTTTGTCAGGTGTTGGCTGTGCAGTGTTTCGTCTCTAGTAGCTGGTCCTTCCTAGATGTCTGGTGTTTTCTCCTCCCCTCCCCTGGAGGTGTTGGCTGTGACCCTTGGAGGCAGAGAGGTTCCTGCCCCATGTGGGGTGGCCTGAGCTGAGTTCCACCTGTTCTTGCCCCTCACGCAGCCAAGCCCAGTGGAACCGGCTCCCGTACCCCCTCCTGCAGCTGCTTCTCGCTGGGTTGTGGGGGCCTTGGGCCGAGGTGAGGGGAAGGAGGGAGAGAGGACCCCGAGACTCGCAAAGCAGCCCACACCTCTGATTCTCTGCTCTCACCCCAGCAGGGTGCAAGTGTCCCATTGAAAGGTCCCCAGTGACCCCTCAGGGCTGGGCAGGAGCTGCTGTGGACCGTCCTGCGGCCACGAGGAATGGGGGTGGTGGTCTGGGGGCACACTGTGGGCCTGGCAGGAGCAGGCTCCACAGGCCGCCCCCAGAGGGCCGAGCCCCAGGCTTTCTTGTACTTCTATGGCGTTTCTAAGTTGGACTGAGGGAAGAAGCCCGCAGTCTGCAGTTTCCATCTTGTCCAGGAACTGGTTGTTTTTTGCTTGAGATTTTGGCTGAACTTCAGAGGCTCTAATGAGACAGCCAGAAAACTAAGACCCAGTGATTTCCCTGTTAACATCTCCCCCATCTCTCACACACACTCACATTCACACACTCACACACACACTCACATACACACACACTTTCACACACACACTCACACTCTGTCACATGTTCTGCTTCCTCCCACCCCCAGAGGAGCCTCAGGGACACTCTGATGGTTAATTCTCTTCCTGGAGCCCTCTGACATGTGCCGACCTGGCCAGACTAAGGCACCGGGTTGTGTGGTCAAACACTTGTCCAGACGTCACTGTTTTCTTGCGGAACTGATTCCCATTGCCACAGATGACCTCAAACAAAGGCGATCGCCCTCCCTAACATGGGAGGGCTCATCCACTCAGTTGAAGAGCAAAGACTGAGGTTTCTCAAGAAGGAATTTGCCTCAAGACTATAGCAAAAAAATAAGAACAGGCTCGGCGCCTGTGGCTCAACAGGCTAAGGCGCCAGCCACGTACACCTGAGCTGGTGGGTTCGAATCCAGCCTGGGCCCTCCAAACATCAATGACGGCTGCAAACAAAAAATAGCCGGGCGTTGTGGCGGGTGCCTGTAGTCCCAGCTACTTGGGAGGCGGAGGCAGGAGAATCGCTTGAGCCCAGGAGTTGGAGGTTTCTGTGAGCTGTGATGCCACAGCACTCTCTCCAGGGTGACAGCTTGAGGCTCTGTCTCAAAAAAAGAAAAAACAAAACAAAACAAAACAAAATCCAAACCCTGTTCCTTCTCCAGCCAGGGACCAGTCCCATGGAGTTCAGACTTAGCAGCTGCCTCCGTTACATTGAACCAATTCCTCAATCAAGCTCTTTCTCTCTCTCTCTCTATTCTATTAGTTCTTTTTCTCTAGAGAATCCTGCCCGATACACCTTCTGAAAATTTTCAAGTTGTTATTTTGAGCCCAAACTTCTTTCAGGATTTTGTCACTAATGTCAGACCCAGGGAGCCTGTGTGAGATCCCCGGGAGCTTCCGGTGGTGTCCTCTCTCTTCCTCCAGAGGGACCCCTTTCAAAAAATACAATTATTTTTCTTTCCTGTGCTCTGTGAAGTCTGTCACGATGCCATGTCATAACCAACATCGTGTTGCATGAGGTGCGTTCTCTCCAGTAGCCTCCTTTCCTGCCTCTGGCTGCAGGGCTCCTTGCTGACGCCAAAAATCCAGGGGTGTGCAAGCCCCATCTGTCAAACGGTGCAGTGTTCAGAGAGAACCTGTGCACGCCCTCCCACGCGTTTTCAATCCTCTCTTCATCGTCATAATACCAGATACGATACAAATGCTGTGTATTATAAATAGTTGTTATACAGAGGGTCCCTGACTCATTCATGATGGCTCAAGTGTACGGTGGTGTAAAACAACAGCGTTCAGCACACGCGACTTACCATGGAGTGGCGTCCAGATAAACCTATAGTCAGCTGAAAAAGTCTTAAGTCAAAAATGCACTTTCCCTTACAACCTCTTTATGATGGATCCATTAGGGAACATAGCCTTGTTGTTAAGTCAAGGAGCACCTGTATGATTTTTTGTATTTGTATTTTTAATTGTATTGTTAATTTTTGGACTACTTTTGCTCCAAAATAGGTTGAATCCACACATGTGGAACACGAGACTGTGAAGGACCGATTGCCGTGCCATGGACACAATAGTTACCGTCCACTGGCGCTTACTGATCTCCATGTAAGCAAGGTGACCCGGCAGTGGGGCTGGGGAAGGAAGGAAGCATGTTGTGGCTCAAAAGCTGTCATTAGAGTTGTTAAACCCTAAACGTGCCAGCTCATCCTTTGGACACTTGCTGTTATGACTTTTATGGCACTTTTATTTTCTTTTCTTAGGGGACTTTATGACATTCTCCCTTACACCTTTTGGGTCACTTTTGCAAAGCAGAGTCATGACCAATAGCTTATGCTGTCACTAGTGATCGGCCTCGGGGTTGCTAAAAGACAGAGAAGTTGGGCTTTTACATGGAATTCACACTTATTTGTTGTTTTGTTTTTTGTTTTGTTTTTTGAGGTACAGTTTCACTTGTAGCCCTCTGTAGAGTGCTGTGGCATCATAGCTCAGAGCAACCTCAAACTCATGGGTTTAAGCCAGCCTCTTGCTTCAGCCTCCCAAGTAGCTGGGACACAGGCGCCTGCCACAACACCTGATTTTTTGAGATGGGAGTCTCATTGTTGCTCAGTCTGGTCTTGAACTCCTGAGCTCAGGTAATCCACTGGCCTCGGCCTCCCAGAGTACTAGGATTATAGGTGTGAACCATCTTGCCTGGGTCTTTTGGTGGTTTTGTTTTTTTTTTAAGACAGTTTCAAGCTGTAGCCCTGGGTAGAGTGTCATGGTGTCAGAGCTCATAGCAACCTCCAACTCAGGCTCAAGTGATCCTCTTGCCTCAGTTTTTCTATTTTTAGTAGAGACTAGGTCTCGCTTTTTTTTTTGCTCAGGCTTGTCTCAAATTCATGAGCTCAACTAATCCACCCTCTTCATTCTCTCAGAGTGCTAGGATTACAGGCATGAGCCACCACACCCAGCCTGGCGTACTTTCAAATGCTTTGCTGAGAATTGATTAAAAGGAAATGGCTTCCCAATGGTAATGGACGAGCAGAGAGTGAGAGTAATAACTTAGCTCTGAAAGCACATGGAGCGTGTTTAGGGAGAGTCACACCTCCTGATGCATCCCACGCTCCCGCAGTCTAGCTCACTGGCTGAGATCCATGTGCCCGTTATCCCGAGTGCTCATTCCAAATAAGGATCAGAATCTATTCTGGGCATCACTTAACTCTAACCACATTTTATCAAGCTGTGTGTAAATTAATCTAAGTCAATAGCCATTAAGCTACTTTCAGAGAAACATTTCCCCTTTTCAGGGGGAAAGGGCATGTGAGAAGGTTAACCATGGATGTTTCCAAATAAGACTTGTCTTTGAGGAGTGACTACGTGCCCACAGCTTTGGGAAAGCTCATATTGTCCGTAGCCGTGTACGTCAGCGTTTGGAACTTACTCTTGCTGTAGGTTGAAAATTTCTTCTAAGAGATACAAGTGGTACAAAACACAAAGAATCGATTTTAGGATAATTAAAACTATTTTGAATTTTTTATTTATCAATCTGGCTTCTAATATAATTTTAGTTAAATGAAAAACATTCACAAAGAACATTAGGCAAATGTACACATTTCCTTCTTTCATTCTAGTTTGCATGCTGTTTTTGGAGAGTGAAGTTTCGTGTTAATCCATAGGGATGGAATCCTACTGGACTTTACAGGAGGGATGCTGAGCCCAGCTTTCCACCGCTCTAACCTCTGCAGTCACCATGCTCACTTAAAAAATTAAGAATCCTGGCAAAACAGAACTGGTAACATCTAGAATTGTTTCCTGGCCCACTTGAGGGGGATCCTCCATCTTTCCACAGCCTTCTCAGAAGCCATCAGTTACTGTAAAGAAATAGACTTGGCAATGGTGTGGACTGGCTTGGCAGACCTGTTCGCACAGCACAATGTCATCTGGAAAACAAGCGCGTAAATGCCTGTTGTATATTAATACACGTGGGCCCTGCCCTGCCAGTCTTTGTTCAATGGCAGATGACAAACCAACTTTTCAACAGGAGTTCCCCGTTTCATTGACAATGAATTTTATATACCGCTCATGAAAAAAAAAATAGTGCTGTGAAAGAAATAAACTTGACCATTCCCAGCCGTGTGCATGTGGGGAAGCCTCAGAGCCACCAGCTATGTGGAAAGGGCCCGTTTGTATTTTGCGTTGGCATCTTTTAGCTAGTCTAATCACATAGGGAAGGTGGGCTGTCAGGCACATCCAGGTGGGAATTCAGGGCTTTCAGCACGAAACACGCAACTTCTCTGCCCTGTGGATGTGTTGCACGTTCCAGCGTCCACAGGTCAGCTCTCTGCCGGTCTTCCTGATCAATGACTTAGCAGGTGCAGAGTAACACTCCCTAAGTTTTCACTTTCCTGGACATGGCCACGTTTGTTCCTTTTGATGTGATTTTGAATCACATGCCAGGGAGTGAGTCTTCCACTAGGTTTCATTGGCTTTGGCCTGATATTTGGGTTTCAAGTTATTCTGAAGTTAAAAAAAAAAAAAAAGCAATGGCACCTGATGATTGCCTTATGAAGTAGGTAAAATAGCTTCATCTTAAGTGGGGGGCCAAGAGAGATGGAAGTCCCTGGACTTTAGTCATGTGGTGAGGCAGGGAGAGGGGGGAAGGGCGAGGAAGGCCTCTGTTAGCTCTTAGGGTCTGCTTTCGCCAAAAGGATCAGCACCCACTGGCTTTTAGCTTAAATCGGTGGACACATTGTTGTTTCTCACTGATCTCAGAACCCAGGTGGTTCTACTGGACTAGCAATGTAAGACCTATTTTTGTCTGTCTAACTTGAATTAACTTAAAAATTGCTGTGTTTCTTTTTGCAAAAGGCTTGACAGAATGGTGAAAAGAAAATGGAGGCTCAAACCAGGTGTTAATTGTTTGGCTGTATGAGACATAAAAACGTTCACACCCTACAAGATAAGACGTGTGCCGGAGAAGAAAGAAAACAAGTAGAAAGATAGAAAGAACAGATCCCCTTACAGGAGGAAAGAAAGGCTTCTTCTTGGGGAGAACTGAACACGTGCATTTTCACGTCAATAGTGGTTTGCTCTTTCCTGAAGTGCCTTTGTGTCCAGCCCTCCACCTGCATCTGTGGCCCCTCAACAGATATTCAATAAAGACACTAAGATCCACTGTTCACCTCCTGCCAGGACTTTCCTGTACCTCTGAATTCCTGCTCCTGTTAATAGAGGGAGCTTGTTTGTCAAATGCAGGGTGACAGAAAATTTTTCCAACAAGGGCATTCAAAACTCTCAATTCCAGCTCTTCAATAAAAACTTCCACATAGCAAGTCCCTTTTTGGGAGCGGTTTGTTGAAAACCACGAGGGGAAATATATTCTAAAATATTAAGACGAGCCAGAGAATAATTTAGCAATAAAATAACTTCTACCTCCCGGGCTAGCTTCCGTGAGCTCTAGGGAATATGCTATTTTGAGAGTTTGGAATAGCACTGATTTTCCATTCATTCTGAATCTTCTGCTCCTAGCGTCTCACAGCATAGGTGTTTGCTTTATGCACAGAAGATGTTTCCAAACAACCCTAGATCAGCCACCAACTTTCCCTGAAACTTTAGAACAGCCTCTTGTTTTTGCTTTTTTTGTCTACTGGTATCATTTAGAGAGGCTACCACTAGCCTATTTGTGCTTGACTGATATGGTATTGGGATGTAAGATGTCAAGATTTTGTGGGATGCGAATGACAAAGCAAGATTAGGCACTGAGTTTGGGTCATAATATCACAGCTGTCAAGGCTGCGCTGTGCTGAGATGTCAAAGCAGGGAGTTGGAAAAAAAGATTTACTTCCCTTTTTCACATAAACAGATAATTTATCATTTAGAATAGATTGAATATGTCTGCCATAAACAGATGTAGGAATTTTTGTTAAACCCATAGTCCCAGGGAGAGGCCAAGATTTCCAGCACTTATTTGGTACTTAACTTGGCTACTCAGTACCTTCTCTTTCTTTTTGTGTCCTGTTGGCCACTTTGGAACCTCCTTAGGGAAGGAGTGTTGTCATACCTCTCTCTGTATGTCCTGATGGTTGGCGGTGTGGGAGAACCAATGATCCTCGCAACAATAAGGAATATTAAGTATTTAGATTCCCTAGATTTCAAAATTTGGTAAGAGAAGGGTTAGGTGTCACTTTTCACCTTTTGTGGCAGGAAGGAGGAATGAAGAAAGGGAAAGGATAAGACCATTTTTGTATCAGCAGCTGCTTTTGGTGTTTCTAATCTAGTCAGTTAGAGAAGAAAGAGAGGTGTGGAGATGATGAAGAAAGAATAGAGCCATTTCTACTGGGTATTATTTGTTAAGAACAAGAGTAATAGCTGTAAAACAGGCTTAAAAATCAGAAACACTTCTAAAACACAATGTTTAAAACTTGCTTTTTCAATTTGACAGTATACCAACCAACCCTTAATGGTGGTCATCTTGGTTATATAAGATAGCCTTGGACTTCAGTATGTCATTTGCAAATGTTACATTGTTCTGATATTTAGTCATATTGAAAACTTTTCATTTTAAGTCTATTTTCTAGGAGAACGACCAAGACCTTTTTAAAATGAAGAGTGTTCAGAATTGTGCCTGAGGTCGACCAGCACCCGTAAATGGGCATCAGAGTCCCTTCTGTTCTGTTATCTTGACTTGGTGGGAATTACCTGGTGCAGTGTCTCACTTAGAGTGCGTCATGAACTGGTGCAATGTGCCACTGGTAACTCTAGCTAACGTTTCCTATTATCCAAGGATGGAGATCCTTCAATAAGTGAGACATACTGAGAATCTTGAAAAGTTTGTATTTGTCATCCTAACAAAGTAGAATTTCCATTTTATTGAGCCAGGACATCAGAAAAATAGCATCCATACCTTTTAAACGTCATCTTACCCCCCTCCCAGAGGGAAATGAAAGTGTGATCGTATTTAGTTCCTCAAAATGCTGGCATCTAAAGACTTTTTTAAAAGAAGGGCTTATTAAGTATAAGAGACCTAAAGTATAATAATCATAAGTGGTAGTCATTCTAGAAATAACTTTTATGTAATAAAAAATAAAATTTTGATGTTCCAATAGAGTACCGTCCATTTGTTTACACTGTATTATTTTTAAATAAAATCAATGTTATTTGTTGAAATAAGTTGGTCAAGATTTCTGATTAAACTAATATTTGATTGAGTACACTTGTTCATTCTGAGAAGCAGCAATCAGTTACCAAGGTTTGTGATGAACTTGAGGTTCAAACGTGTCTGTCATAGATGTTCCCTGAATCACAGCACTGTGTCTATTTTGGATGGAACACCAAGTGAAGTAGTGGATTTAAAATATGGCAATGTTTTCCATATGATTCCAGAGTAATAGCAACAATAACTTGGCTTTATTGTGTTGTGTCCAGTCAGAGGACACTGTCTGCTAGGATTTTGTTACAGGGGTGTAAAAACCAGAAGTTAGAAGCAAAATATGAAAAGCAACATAATTTATGCATTCACTAGCAAGTGTCCATACTTCTGCTATAACTATAAAAGAAACAGAGCAAACAAATCATGACATCTGGCTCTAATTCCCCACTGAGGTGCTTATACACATAGAAATCCAGTATGTTGCAGGTAAAACAGGAAAATCTTATTCTAACAGCTGGTCACCATGGTATTGTAGCTGATAGTTACAGATATTAAATAGGTCTAAGACTACATATATGGAACAATATTATCTTGTAGAATTCAGTGAAAAATAAAAACCAACGGCCCCAATAGAAGCTACTTTGCCTGGTTCTTTGATGCTTCTCTCCAGTTGTATTGATCACGTTGCTACACCACAGGAGTCCCACACTCTCTTCCTTCAACCACAGTTTTGGGCAGGAACCCTCAGGGGAATGAGTATAGATTCAGGTCTCTTTGAAAACTGCCAAATAATTGGTTCTTTACCCCTTTCTTTCCTTTTCTAATTTATAAGACGTCAAAAGAAATATAGGAACACGAACTAGTTACTACAACAGCCCATTAAAAGTTGACCATAAGCAAAAGGAAGAGAATGTTGAGGAGCCACATGTATATGCATCAGCTTTTCTCAAGAAAAAATATCCACATTCTAAGGGCTCTTAAAAATGTAGAAAACTTGCCCTGTTACCACGGGTTTTAGAACACCTCTAAACACACACAAAATAAGACAGATATTACCTACAGATTTCAACTGTTGCTTAAACTCTAAAAGCATTTTTTGTATTATTTTGTTTCAATACAGAAGGGGAAACTCAGCTATAAAGAAATATTAAAAAGTATTTTTCTGTGGTGCTCAGTCTCAAGAAGATTCTGTTGCTTGCCTCCCCAGCTTGTGCTGATATCTTAAGGATGTGCTCACGAGTATGAAGCAGGGTGCTTTTGTCCCTTTCCCTCCTAAGAATTCCCTCCTCCCCATCCCACAGCCAAATAGCCACCCCTCAAATGAGCCATTCCTTTTTGCTTTCGTCAATGGTCTCTGTGAAATTGGGGTCGTTGTTCATAATGGCCGCGTCCGCGCTCTCGGCTGACTCTGCCCCCTTGGCTTCGTTGGTGTGGTAGGTGCCCTTGTGACGGAACATGTATCGGATGAGGAAGACCAAGGTGCAGAGGATGGTGAAGATCACCACAGCAATGACCCCTGGTGGAGACAGGAGAAGCCCTAGAGATTAAACAAATCTCATATAGCCAACACTTCCCCCCACTTCACTATAGTTCCCTCAGACATTACCCTCTCCTATATAAGACACAGACTTCAAAATAATAAGGGCAATAAAATTGAAAATTGATTTCAGTTTTCATCCATGAAGGGGTCATAAGATGAACAGGAGTACCTTGTCTTCCAGCCAAAAGTAAATAAAATACTGGGCAAAATATATGAAACAAGTTTTTGGACACTGGCCAGCAGGCAGAAGAGAACCATGATGTCTGAGAAAAGAGAAGCAAAAACGATGACTCCTACATTTCTCCTAGTTTTCTTACTGACAGTGATTTCTGGACAGCAGTGTAGGGAGGGGTAGCTCAATAAAATCACAGTGGTCTCTCTGAATTGAGGGGAGAGGGAGACACACAAACCCAGAGCATGAGCTATGCATAGAAAGCACTTTAATAATTTATACAGAAGTCTCTTTAAATCTGAGGCTGAATACCAATATATGCACGTGTAGGATGAGATTCTACGAGGCCAAAGAGAAATGGCTCAGGAGCTGTAAGCAGAACAATTTCCAGCACTCACACAGAGCTCGGAGATATTTATACTTCAACCAACAACACTGGAGAGACCTCATTAAATAACCAGGGTATTTAATATGGACTACAGAAGGATCCTGCTGAAGATGTTTTACTAGAATAGGCCATACATAGGAACATCACATAACAGATAACTCAGAGTGTGTTCACCATGAGTTGGAGAGAAGACTGTGTGTGTGTAGAAAGAGGTGGAACAGCTATGTTGATGAGACAAAGGACAAGACTATTAGTAAATAAAGATCAACATTTCATAAAGGCAAAGGGTCAGTTCATCAAGGAGACATAATGATTCTAAATGTGCATATACCTAACAGAACTACAAAATAAATGAAGCAAAAAGTGATGGAACTGGAATTAGAATTAGTCCAGATCACAATTACAGTGTGGTGATGTTAACACTACTTCATTTACTAATTGATAGAACACTTGAACAGAAAATCAGTTAAGACTTTGGAAAACCTGAATAATACGATTTTACAGACTTGACCTAAGGACATAATCCTACACATCTTTCTTAAAATAGAGGAAGAGGAAACACTCTTCAACTCATTTCATGAGACCAGCATTATTCTGACACTAAAACCAGACAAAAACATTATAAGACTGTTCTTCCTTAATTGAATTGTAGTAAATGGAACCCAGAAATGTAAATATAATATAGTGTATTATGATGAAGAGATGGAAGGTGTCATGATGAATAATAATGCAAGGTTGGTTTACTATTTAAAATAAAGCAATGTGATTTACCACATTAAGGAAATAAAAGAGTAAAACCACATGATCACCTTAATAGATGTGGAAGAAATTTCTGGAAAACTTCTACTCATTCATCATAAAGCTTCCAGAAAACCATGAATAGAAGGAAATATTCTTAAACTTGATAAAGGGCATCTATGTGAAACCCACAGCTAATATCCTACTTAATAATGAAAGACTAAACACATTCCCCTTAATAGATGGAACAATGCAAGGTTGTCAAATCTCAGGACTATTATTTTCTTTTGTACTGGAAATCCTAGCCAGTGCAATAAAACAAGAAAAATACAAAGCATCTAGGTTGGGAAAGAATAGTAAAAACTTTCTCAGAAAACATGCTTGTCGTAGGGCGCCAGCCCCATATACTGAGGATGGTGGGTTCGAACCCGAACCCGGCCAAACTACAAAAAAGCCAGGCATTGTGGCAGGCCCCTGTAGTCCCAGCTAGTGTGGAGGCTGAGGCAAGAGATCACCTAAGCTGAAGAACTGGAGGTTGCTGTGAGCTGTGACGCCACAGCACTCTACTGAGGGCGACAAGGTAAGACACTGACTCTTAAAAAAAAAAAAAAAAAGAAAGAAAAGAAAACATACTTGTCTATGTAGACAATTCTAAGGAATATCCAAAAATGTTACTAAAACAGCAAATTTAGCAAGGTCACGGAAAACAAGGTTGCCAAAAATAAAATCTACAGGAGCAAGAAACACTTAGAAAAGGAAGTTAAAACAATGCTATTTATAATTATACAACTTGAACAGAATTATCCAAGACTTTGCATTGAAAACTAGAAAAACTTGCTGAGAAAAATTAAAGACCTTAATAACTGTGTGGAGATACCATGTTTAAAGACAGAACTACTAAATATTGTTAAGATGTTCATTTGTAAGCTTGGCATGGTAGCATTGTGTCTGTAGTCCCAGATGCTTGGGAGGCTAAGGCAGGAAGCTCAGTTGAGCCCAGGAGTTCAAGGCTGCAGTGAGCTATGATTGTACGTTCAAAAAAGCTACTGCACTCCAGCCTGAGCAGCATAGCAACATCTCATCTCTACTTTAAAAAAAAAAAAAAAAAGTTCATTTAGGGATCTAATGTGACCCCAATCAAAATCACAGCTAATTTTTTTGGTAGAAATTTGTAAACTGATTCTGAATTTTACAGGGAAATGTAAAAGACTTAAAATAGCAAAACCAACAAACAAAAAACCCCAAAATACCTTTGAAAAATGAAATACAGAACATAGGCTGCTTGTTTTAAGACCTAATATAAAGTTACAATAAAGAAAGCATAGTATTGGTTAAAGAATGATAACTAGATTAACAAAATTGAATACAGAGCCCAGAAAACAGACACACACATATATCTGGTCCATTGATTTTTTGACAAGAGTGCTAAGGAAATTCAACAAATGATCTTGGAAATGAAATGTTTTTTTCAACAAATGATCTTGGAATAACTAAATATTCACTTGGAAAAGAATGACTTTAAGAATGACTTATCTTACGTCATATATAAACATTAACTCAATGTGATTATAGATTTAATAGTAAAGGCTAACTCTATAAAACTTCTAGAAAAAAGGAGAAAATCTTTACAACCTTGGAGTAGGTGGACTTTTTAGATAGGACAAATCACAAACTATAAAAAGATTAAAATAATTGGACTTCAAAATTATCTTTCTTTTCAAGAGACACCAAGAAAATGAAAAGGCAAGCCACAGACCAACAGAAGCTGTGGACACCACCCATGTCTGACAAGGACATGGACTCAGGATACCCTGTGTTGGGAGATTCGTGGAGCAATTTCACCTCTCAAATATTAATTGTGGGTCTGTAACATGGTTCAACTGTTTTGGAAAAGTGTATGGTAATTTCTCATAAAGTTAAATATCCACTCTCTATGATACCCAGCAATTGCACTGCTAGCAATTAAAGAGAAATTAAAATTTATGTTCACATAAGCCTTGTACACTTTATTCATAATGGACCAGATCTGGAAACTAAAGCAAGCACCTCTCAACAGGATATGCAGACAAAACAAATCACAGTATATCCATCCAGTGGGATACAACTTGACAATAAAAATAGACACTCGTAGTTGACCACTCCCTACACTGACCACCTCCTTCAGATGACCCAATTTTCACATGCACGCACCAGTCCAGAGGCCTTGTTCCCTGTGACCACCTCTGTATGCTGCTCACTTTGTTATAGTCCCTTGGGTCTACTGTACTTCAATTAAGTTTATTTTAAAAAAGGAAAAAGCGGTGAGGATTTGGATGTTAAGATTATATAGAACTTTGGACAATGTGATTTAAGGACAATTCTGAATGTATTCTAATTTTATAGTCATATTTCTTAGAAAGGCATTGTCTACTATCTTCCTGCAGAAAAAGAAACTTACTGGTAAAGTCAAGTTGACTGGCTGAGTTTAACGTTCTTGGTGAGTTTGCAGTATTAGCCACACAGCAAACGTCTTTTTGGAATAAGACAGAAAGAGCAGGGAAAGAAGGAGGCGACAGCCACAGGTTATCAGTATTGACCCGAATATGCAGAACTGTCCTGGGAGAGTCAAATTATTCTGCAGCTGTCCATGGTAAGAAGAAAAGGCTGGAATAGTTTAGATGCTCTGGCTTATTAATTTTCTGATAATTGTTTTTAAGATAACTGTAAGCAGACCGGTGTATTCCTTCCCAGGTTTTCTGTGAGCTGTCCTGGACCAACTGGGATGGAAGCGGATGGGAGTGAACAAGACTGAAGGGGATAAAGATACGCCCTGGCTATGGCCACTACTACTTACTTACAAACTAAGATTTGGTCTAGTTCACCACTACCATTCCCTCTCTTTTATTTTAATTTAAACAAGTCTGCATTCAAAAGTAGTCAGGGTATGTTTAACCACAGTTTCTCCACATCATCCTATGTCCTATATAAATGACAAAATGAATAATGTGAACATCTCTAGACAATACTTGTTTTTTTTCTAGGCTACTATTTTACTGAAAATTACTACTTTCCGCAGGTGAGCATCCACACGCAAGCCCATCCCTACACACCACCTACCTCCAATGATAGCCGAGTTCCTGTTGACTCCATTTCTTATAGCTTGGCCTTGTCCTGGGTTATAGGGAAAATCTGCGCTGGCTGTATAGAAAGAAACCAAGAGTCAGGTGTAAGAGTCAAGCATATCATTGACCCCAAATAACTTGGTACCTCTTTCTTCATGCAACTCTTCATGGCATTTTCTTAGTTATTGTGTTAAGACCTTTATATTCTGCACTTAGTAAGTTTCAACTTTACCCTTCTAAGATGCACCGTAGATGTGGTCCCACCAATTACCCATCCTCCCCCTCCCCTCCCCTCCCCTCCTTTGCCCCTTTCCCCATATTCTTATGCTATAATTGGGTTATAGCCTTCATATGAAAGCTACAAATTAGTTTCATAGTAGGGCTGAGTACATTGGATACTTTTTCTTCCATTCTTGAGATACTTTGCTAAGCAGAATATGTTCCAGCTCTTCATGCAACTCTTCAACGCTTCCAGTTTTCACAATTGAAATCTCCATTTCAGAAGGACTTATCTGGCTGTTTTCTCCCACAAGAATCAGAGCAACCTCCACCCCTGTTGCTGCTATTCCTCTTTGCACAAGACCTGGGCCAACACTGTGTTCACTTAGATAAACATCAGAGAATCTTACAACTCCCTGAGCTGGCCTGCTCCCGTTCCATGGGCAGACAAGTTTACATATTACAATATATTTTCTGGAATTTGGCAGAAATCTGCCTCCCTTCTCCTTTATCCTATTCACAACTGGTGGCATTGGGTATTACTGTGACAGTATTAGAAAGTTTTAAAGGGAATCATTTCTTTCTTTTTTTTTTTTTTTGAGACAGAGCCTCAAGCTGTCACCCTGGATAGAGTGCTGTGGCATCACAGCTCACAGCAACCTCCAATTCCTGGGCTCAAGTGAGCCTCTTGCCTCCTGAGTAGCTGGGACTACAGGCACCCGCCACAACGCCTGGCTATTTTTCTGTTTTTGCAGTTCGGCGGAGGCTGGGTTTGAACCTGCCACCTTCAGTATATGGGGCCGGTGCCCTATTCGATGAGCCACAGGCACTGCCTGGTTTGTTTGTTTTTTGTTTTGTTTTTTTGAGAAACAGCCTCAAGTTGTCACCCTGGATAGAGTGCTGTGGCATCACAGCTCACAGCAACCTCCAATTCCTGGGCTCAAGCGAGTTTCCTGCCTCTGCCTCCCAAGTAACTGGGACTACAGGTGCTCGCCACAAACCCCGGCCATCTTTTTGGTTGCAGCCATCATTGTTGTTTGGAGGGCCCAGGCTGGATTCGAACCCACCAGCTCAGGTGTACGTGGCTGGCACCTTAGCCCGTTGAGCCACAGGTGCCGAGCCGGGAATCATTTCTTTAAACTGTTATTTTTCCTGGCTTAACAAACCATCGTGCACTTCAGGAATTTGTGAGGGGGTAATATTTCATAACAGTTGAAAAGAATATTAACTGCTTAATATATTTTCTATTTTTCTTGATTACAAAAATTAAGAATCAGTTGCATTAAATGTTTCTCGAAGAAAGAACAAATTTAAGAACGAGAAAGGCAAATAAATCCCGAAGCCTTTCTGTAGGTTGGCAGAGTATTATTATCTTCACAAGCTGATTCAGCTTCAAACACTATTTCAGATTTGTGTCTGGACTTCTGTTGGAGAAGTTAAGGCAAATCTTCTGGTAGAAGCAGCTTTTCCCAAAGCAGATCACCTCAGTCTAAAGCAGAGCTGTGGCTATAGGCTGGTGTGACTTCAGTATTAACAAATTGAAAGTTATCTAGTATAATGAAATGGGAACTCACCAAGGACTCAATTTTCTAAGGTGAATTCATTCCCCGGCCATATAAGCTTCCAAGAATCTCATGGATGGTGGAAAAAAGCAGGTAGAGGCTTATCTGCTCTGATTCCCTGGGAATTGTGGCAGCCAAAGGGGAGATTGTGGATTCTGCTAGAACAGATGCTTTCATTCTTTCTCTCTTAGACTTGCTGTTTGGGACAGGGAAAGTCATTGTTTCCTATATACACCCTCCACATTGTCTCACCTACCAGGGCCTTTCATACCTGTTCATTGATTAAAACCACAGACACTAAGAAAGGTACAAGTCAAAGAGAACCAAACTCTGAGTCTTCATGGCTTTGCACCTCCCCTAAGTCTTTAACTGGTAGATGCAAAAGAGACCTCTGGTGTTGCTTGTTTTATTTGGTCCAATCCTAAATCCAGGTAGATGGGCAGGAAAATGGGGAGAACCAGCTTTCAGTGCAGTTAACTACTTCTCCATCAGCTTATCTCCCGTTTCCCTTCAGCATGGTCTGGGTAGATAGCATGGATTGATACTCAGGATTTCAAAGGCCAGTCCAAGAAGGCAAAGATCTGTAATTTATAGGCTTATCACCTGAGATTAGATTGATCATAAAATTATCCTATGTGAATAAAACTGGTTTACATAAAAATATATAATAGTAAACCTTGGCTTTCTTTCAAGCTGAGCCTTCTCTTCAGAAGGATGTTATATCAGATGTGACAACTTCATTCAATCACTCACCCCCTGACAATCTCTGTAGAGTGCCTACGATGTGTCAGACTCTAAGTGCTGCAGATAACTGAACAATAGTCAAAAGCTGTTATGAATGAGAACCATCCTTGTCCCATGTGGCCTGTTCATCTCATGCACCATGGAAGAGTTTAGTTTCTATGCTCAGAACTAACTAACCTAAGCATGTGGTTTGAACTGTGAATGTCTCTATTCACAGTGAATTGCCTGAAAGTGCTCTGGAGTTACGACATTGAGTCACCAATCCACATAAGCATGATGCACAGTGAGGCGTGGCTCGTAATGTGTACACTTCCAACAGAAGCCGCCCTTCCAAGGCTGAAAGCTGCCTTTCAAGGATGAAAACTTAGACCATTCATATTTGGGTCAAGGTGCCCATCTGATTCTTTGTCTCTTATAGACATTTTGATTATTCTTCTCTGGACATATTTAGTCCATGTCCATCTAAATTGGTATGGAGCTTGTGAGTGGTCAGTGACTCTGCCTGTTCTGCTGTTGCAGGGTTAGGAAGAGACAGACAGGTGGACCGAGGATGGCAGTTCAGCTTGGCTGGGCCGAGGCCTAGTGAGGAGTAGCTCTTTTAGGGGTAAGGAGAGAAACCTGCTTTGTTTTGGTTGTACTGAGTTTGAGGTGCTTGCCAGCCACCCAGGTGCAGATACCTACTAGTCAACTGGATACTTCATGAGGAGGTCAGATATCTTGTCTCCTATTTGATAAGCACAGAAACTTCCATCGCTTTCCCTTCCTGAGGAATATGAACCTTCAAAGTATATTAAGTATAGTGACGATTACAATGGTCATTGACTATCATTATGTGACAGTCACGATACTATGAAATGGTTTGCTTTTCTGTAGACCACAGCGTGGTTTCTCTCTGCTCTAAAGCCTGCCTAACCTCACTGCATCCCTGGCCACAAAACTCCATAAAAACACAGATGCTTAGAGATGTCAGTGGCCGGCCTCTCCCTGGCTCCCTGCAGGTGTCTGATAAACAGCAGAGGAAAGTGTGGAAGGAGTGAAAGAAATGACCTGAGATGACCCAAGGAGAATAAGGACTAGAGACCACTTAGAAATGTCCCAGGCTGGCCTTTGGTGTAAACCCAAACTCACCGGCCTGGGGAAGGAGGGCTGTCTGGGCTGGATTGCTCTTCTGCTCTTCCCTCCCGGGGTCTTGTTTCTAACTCCGCATTCTAGGTATATTCATTCCTGACACTTCAAGTTCACATGCCTTTGCTTCCCCCTCTGGCACTCTGGACCTCTGCTTTTCCTTACTTCTCAGCCACCTCAGGGTAAGTGCCAGTCTAAATTATCTTTGCAGTTCCAATCACTCATACAGGCAGTCCCTGGCTTACAAACAAGAAAGTTTCTGTAGGTTTGTTCTTAAGTTAAATTTGTATGTCAGTTGGAACAGGTACGTTTACCTATTACCTGTAATAGCCTCCATTGGTAAGTGCGAGTTGTATGTAACTCACACTATTTGTCTTTGTAACTCGGGGACTGCCTGTACTATAGTGGCAAGGAGGTTCGGAGACTAGTGTAATTAAGACCAGTCTACTAGGAGGCTCGGCGCCCGTCGCTCAGTGGTTAGGGCTCTGGTCACATACACCGGGGCTGCTGGTTTGAATCCGGCAGGGGCCTGCTAAACAACGACAATTACAGCAAAAAAAGCCTAAGGGTTGTGTAAAGACCGTGTGGCTTAAGAATTAATAAAGTCTTCCATGCAGGAGTAAAATCCTTAAAGGGAGGCTGCATTCTCACTCTTCCCAGAGAGGCTGAACATATTGAATAAACATAGTAACGATTCCTTGTCCACTATAGACTGTCACTGTTAGAAAACAATCAATGGAAACCCCTCAGGTCAACAGAAATTCATGAGACTCAAGGGCGAAATTCTTGTTCTTTTTTCTCTTTGCACAAGCACCCCCATATTCATGGCTTTATTTATAACTGAAGCCTGGCTGTCCTAATGCATATGAGTGCTTACTCCCTTGAGGCAAAGCCATTTTATTCTGGCAATCAGAGCAATTGCTATTTTGATGGATATATTTTATTGCAACCTCCTTTTCCCCCGGATACCAACATCCTCTTGGAAATGCATGCAGGGAAAAATGGAAACCAACAGATGCCACTGAGACGTGGAGGGTAAAGCTGAGCCACCACGTGCTGCTCTGCTGCCAACACCCGGGGCCCCGTCCCCGCTTGCTGGGGGAAGCAGAGCAACTTTAATGTTGTAATATCATGGAACCTACATTTTGGAAAAGATTATGAGTAGATCCAAATTTTCAGTGTTAATTCAAAATAGACTAGATATTAATGGTCTCAAGATCACACTTGCATCAAATAAGATAGAATTCAATACACCTTCTGGATCCCAGAGTGACCCCACGTGCTGATATTCACCAGCTCTTAGTTAGTGTCTCACGAGAGTGCGTGTAGTTCCCTTGCACGTCCGTCCTTCTTGTTTGGTCATCCTTGTGATCATATTCACAGACATGTTTCCACTGGACCACCCAGAGATTAGCGCCCCTGGCCCCTTCTGCCCAGCGCAGGCTGGGAAGGAAGCACTGCGGGGAGAAGCGATGATGGGACAGTCTCCTCCCAGGAGCACGCTCAGAAGCAGCCTGGCCGCGGCTTCAGAGCCCACTGCACGTGCTCTGCTCACCACAGAGAGGGCAGAAACACCCCGGGGCTGACGCCTATCCACACACCATCAAGTTCACACTTCAACGCAGAAGTTCTTCCCTTCCACAGTCTTTGTCTTCTGTTATGAGAAGCAGTCTGAGGGCTCACTACTTGTGCATTTTCCCTTCTTCCCTTTGCAGGAAAATGAAAATGAAACAACAAGCAGGGCTGGGGGCTTGTTCTCCGTCATTATACAGATACGGTAGGACAGTCACATATGTTTGAACCGGGGAGTAAAAGTATATTTTCCTTTCCCAAAAGGAATGTAAAATATGAATGTTTTGCTCCATTCCTAAAGGTGTCTTGCCCTTTTCTCTACTAAATTCTTGAAAGACTTTACCATGAAAGCGAGATGACAGTGTAATTAGCACCTCATATATCTGGCAAGTGTGGCCCTTCCCTTGGCAGCTGAGCCAGCTAGGACTGGAGGGTCAGTCAAGTTCTGAACTCCAACGTGAGGCAACAAAGGTCCCAAATCCCCACGTAGGTTGTTTACATGTGATGAGTAGTAAAACTCTGAATTCTAGGATTACGTGAAATTAGTCACCCTGTAAATGGAATTAAAATTATATTCCAAAAAATGTTTCATAGAAACAAAACTTTCTAGGGCCCAGTCCAATGCTTCAATGACCATGGAACAACTTTCCAAGGCAAAGTTGCAAAAATAGCAGAAAATCAAGTGGTAAGTTGTGGTGGAATCAACCTAGAAGTATTTTCCTTCTATTGTGGAGTGCCAAAAATTTCATGTAAATTTATACAAAATTCGGGTTTCAGGAACAAGTTGTTTTAAAAATGGCAATTACACTTCCTATAAGCCAGGCACTGTTCTAAGTCCTCTTCACGTGTTAACTCACCTAATCCTCATGTGGACCCTTGTGAGGTTGGCACATTGGAAGGATAAAACTTGTTTGAGGTTGCATGACCAGAAACTGGTATTTGAACCCAGGAAGTTGGCTCCAGAAATCATTTCTTAAACGCTATGCAGAACTGTCTCTGATGACAGGCCAGGTCTACACTGGTTCTATTAAATGGTCAACATTGCATGGTCTTAAGGCCACCAAGAAGTTTAGCCCACTGGCTTTCCCTGTGGTTGGTGGGCGGTCTGACTGCCCTCGTCTTTCTTCAAAAGCTATAAACGAGAGACATTTTATCTGACAAAGGATAATCCCTTGTGATGACAGTGTCAGCTGAGCAATGTGGCAAACTTAAGAATTGAGCCCACACTGAGAAACCCACCATCCCCTGGGTAACAGATAAAAACCCTTCAAGGGGCCAAAACGAACAGAGAATGGGATGCACCACCATTGCAGAGACACGCACAAAACCAGGGTGGTTCTAATTGTGCCCTAAAATGTGATTGCTGGAATATAATTTTGATTCCATTTACAGGATGTGAAAAATAAAAGTAGTTATCAAGGCAGGGACTTAAATAATAGAAACTGATATGAAGGAACAGAATATTTAAAAAAATTTGAATTCTTTATCTTCCAATTTCTTATCCTTCCCAATGAGTAGGTAGGGAGAAGAGGGGGTATAAGCATTTTTTTCTTTTACTGTGGAAGATAAATTTGGTGGTTGTGGTTCTTATTTACTAAATTTCAAAATATGTAAAACCATAGACTTCAGGCTCAGAAACCAATTGCAAATAAGACGCACTTAAGTGCATATAAAAATAAATCGCAATTCCTTAACATAAAACCCCCCACAATGAAAGGCACTAGAAGCTCCAGGTTATTGTGTACTAGAGAAAAAAAATTAGATTGCATTTGACATCTCCTGGAGAAAATCTCCATGGAAACCAGTGGAGCGTCATTCAGCATCTAAAGTGATAATTTGAGACACTTCAACAAAACGGCTGCTATTAATTATAATTTAACTTAAATGGCAACATTGTGCAGTAGGCTCTGGGCTAGATGATGTATATATGCCTTTTTTTGTCCAGCTTCTTTGTGTTTTATTTCAATTTATTTTCTCTATTCAAATCTGAGTTAAATGGCAGAAAATGGTTTTTCTTAAATAATTTGTTTTAGCCATTCATGATTGACTGATATTTTGGGGAATAGGTATGAAAGTAAGTAGTTATCAACTGAGATGCTGAAGATATAAAGGATGTTTCATTTTAAGAGAGGATTCTGGCTCGGCGCCTGTGGCTCAACCGGCTAAGGCGCCAGTCACGTACACCTGAGCTGGCGGGTTCGAATCCACCCTGGGCCTGCCAAACAACAATGACGGCTGCAACCAAAAAATGGCTGGGCGTTGTGGCGGGCACCTGTAGTCCCAGCTACTTGGGAGGCGGAGGCAGGAGACTCGCTTGAGCCCAGGAATTGGAGGTTGCTGTGAGCTGTGATG
>CAUYRH010029386.1:0-14889 GCA_963574655.1 Perodicticus potto
TTTACCTTCAAAAACTTGTGACAATGTTGAAGCTTATTGTGTTTTATAGTGTTAAGTTATTGTATAGCATGGATCCTCTTGGGAGGTGTTTGTATTTCTATCTGCCAGTGATAAAATTCTACTGATTACAAATATGCTCTGTGGTTCCAATAAAGAAGTTAAACTTGACCTTCCACAGGAGAAAAAGGATCTCTCTAACCCACACATTACATTTTTATGTGGTCTTTGTGACAAGAACAAAGCCTGTTTGGGAACTACAAAGATATAATTATTACTGAAGAGGTCATCTAGAAAGAGTTAGAGGTAAAACAAAAGATTTTGGTAGAGCAAATTGAATCGTATGTCAGTGTTGGAACGGTGCTGATTGGCGCCCATCGCTACCTTCTGAGGCAAATCCACACCTCCCGAGTAAAAGTGGGGAAGTCAGTCCTCTGTAGAAGGTGGATCATTGTACAGACAGAAGGGACGGCCGGCCCCAGAGCACAGCAGGGGAAGGGGGAGCTGCCCACGCAGCCCTGAGCACATGCTTCCCGCCAAGACGAAGCTGCCTTCCCCCTCCTTCAACTTCATTTTAGCCATCTCCATCACGGCCGCCAATGAACAATGAGATATGACTTTGTGCTGTTTAATGAGGGATACTCAGCCTGTGCAGGATGGAAGAGCGTGCTTTAGCCGTGGGGACAGGGCCCTGAGGTTTAAGAGATGGTAAGGGAATCCATGAGCACATTTGATCATTTCTGCTTCCTCTTTTTCTAGAAAACACTTACAGTACAGGCGGTTTATCTGAGGATAGATTCTCAGCAGACACAGGTGTGCCTGCACATGTACACGTCCATATCGGTATGTGAGGTTGAACAACTAAGTGGGCAAAACTCATCCTGGAAAACGTGCTGCACACCTAACGGCTGAATGTCCCTGGGTCACCTTCCACATGCTCCCCTTGTCCATCTGGTGGCCGTAGTGATGCTCAGCAGTGAGGCATGTAGCATGTTTTCTAGAATGAGTCTGAGAACTTAATTCTCAGGTGTTGTACAAAGACAGCTCTGGTGGCCATTCCAGAAAAAGAGTTTCAAAATTGCTTTGCAGGTGGGCTGGGCCCTGGCATAGGTGTGTAGCTGCCCAAGGGGGTGCCTCGGAGGAGACCATAGTGATGTTGGTGGCTGAGGGGTACAGCACTTTCTTGGGATGACTGTGTGAACTTAACGGTCCAGCCTCACATGCATGTACATGCACATATTTGCACATGACTGTGTATGTATTCACATGTGTGACGGATGCGTGGTGAATAATTATGGAGATGTTCACCCTTTGGACCCTGTAGTTACCAAACACCTGCTGGGTGGGAGCAGTCAATTTTGTCCCTTTCTGGGAATTACCCTCAGCTGGACCACCTTCCCCAAGGTCATGGCCCAATTTGAGGCAATGGCAGGGGACGAAGGCATCGGGTCAGAGGAGCTCCAAAGGGCTGTCCTCACCTGAGTCCCCACAGGACCCCTGGGGTCTCTGCTGTGACTGCGTCCAGCCCCCTTCCCCTCTGCCCTTCCCTGCTTCCTGCCGAGGGCTTGCACAGCTGGGATCTTGAAACCACTGGGCAGAAATGTTGAATGTGAACCGCCACCTCCCAGAGTCTGTTCCTCAGGGAACATGTCCTAAAACCAAATATAAATATATATTCTTAATCCCCCCAGCAGGGAGCTAGGAGGGGAGGAGTGGAAATAAGGACACATATTTCCACCTGGGATGAGGGAACGCAGATGCTGCCTGGACATGCAGAAGGCCACCGTGGTGCCAACACCGTCATGAAGCTTAGCGTTCTGAACCCCACTTGGCTGGCCCACCGCAAGGCACACAGAGTCCAGAAATGGCTGGGGGGCCTTACTTATTCTTGGTGAGACTTGGAAAAGTATTGGGTAAACTATCATCACTTGATGAACAGAAATAACAGGTCGCCATCATTATTCACATGTTCTTTGGAAATGAAATACTTTTTGCTATTCCAGCATTGTACATCTTAACACAGCTGCACAAAGGTGTGTTCAGTTCTTACATGCAGTCTTTTTAGACTGAAATTAGGACATTGCTGAGGCAACTTAATTATCATTGTGGGGATTTTTCACCAGACAGCCCACCAGATTGTAGAGTGGCTGTAAACGGCAATAAGTTGAGAGGAAGTCAGGAGGAAAGAACGTTGTCTTGAAAGGGAGAGGGAGGGAGCAGGGCGAAGGCAGGTGGAATAACAGTGAGGACGCTTCCCTGACTCGGGGAGAGGTGTGTGGTGGGGGTACAGGTGTGTTTCTGTGATTTTAGAGAGCAGGACAGTTGGCCCCGTTATCGCCTGTTCTTTTTTAGTCATCCGTACTGTGATCGGTTCTGGCTGGTTTGGACACCTGTTTTCCAAAGGCTTAGATTTTTCAGTTGCGTCACGGTGGAGGGTGAGATGGTTGGGGGGGAAAACCCTTTTCAATAGCGATAAACAATTAACAACTCTGATAAAAAAAAAATCCAAACTATGAAAACGAAAACTTCAAAACTAGCTTCTGTACAGCCAGGTTTCTATTTCTATAAAAAGCTAATGATGTGCGGTGTTGAATTTTGAATATCATGAATAGAATGCCATGCGTTATGTGACATGTTTCATAGAAAACATAATGAGAGACAATTCATCAGCTTTTGGAAATTCAGACAAGAAAATAAAAGTTCTCATGAATGGAAGGTCTCCCTATGCTGTTACTCTGCTGTGCTTTGAGAAGGGGACTCATCGCCAAGGGACGCAGCTGGTCCAGGTAAGAGCTTGGCCTGGGCCCAGAGCTTAAAGGCAGTCAAGGAAGCTTAAGTTTCTCTGACGTATTTTCCAACACACACACACATACACACACCCCAAACACGGAAAGAATCTGTACAGAAAATGTGAGGAAAGAAACGTGCGACTGTGTGTCCCTGGGATTTCTCCACGGGATGTTTTTATATTTATAGGTCTTTACTGAGGCCTTGGGAATGCCCGGTGCAGACCGTCAGGACGCCACATCCAAGAACACGAGCTGGGCACGAGGTGCCCTCTCCAACTCCTCATCTCACGTAGTGAGAGAGGGCAGAGGTCAGCCTGGTCACGCAGCTTCCTGTGGGCCATTAGGGCACGTTGCGGGTGGGGAGGGCGCAGCCGTGGTCATCGCCATCCACCCAGGGGGACTGAGGGGCAGGTACAGGACAGATATGCCTTTGGTGCGGCTCAGGCAGACTGTGTACCTGGTCCTGCTTTAGAGCTGTGCTAAGGCTCAGCGGAGGTGGCGCTGCTTACCCTGATTATGGACCAGGTTAACTTTTAAGAGTTTTATTAATTTGTCCTTTGAAAGCTGTAAGGGGCCATCTGGCAAAATTCTAAAGAGGCCCAAGGAAAGGGCCTTGGGGTTGTCTACAGCAATGCTCCCCAGAAATGCTCACAGAGGTGTCCCTGAGACACGCTGCAAGCAGCCGCCCTGAGGACCCACGTCGTCCACTTGAACTGTGATGTACAAATCTAGTTTACATTGAGACTGGATGAATTAAAGGGGAAGAATGTTTGTAAGTCAACTCAAAGAACTGGAAAACAGAATTTTGTTTCCAAGGAGAATTTATCCTTCTGGGGTGGTTTTCCCCTCCAAGGGGTCAGAGCCAGCTGCAAAAGACGTACCGTTTCTTCTTGGTGGTGTTCGGTTTCTCTGAATTGTCTCATTATCTTAATGAATAAGCTCTCAAAGTTTTCATTCCCAAATCCTTTTCATTAATTAAGGAAAAGTTAATATAGCTCTCCATGAAATAAAGGGGGCAAGATCAGGTATGGGAGAGGACAACTCAATGGATGTTTTATTACATTCACTATTGAGAACACTGGCTGAGCTCCAGTGTCCGAATCATTGTACGTTAGAAGGAAGGATTCCTCGTGGAATTCGAGCTCTGAAAATGTGTAAAAATGCCCACATTTTAAATCCTGGCCACATGCTCACTTTGTCCAGTGAATAAGCATATTTCAGAATTTTTATTTTATTCTCTCTTTTTTTCAATTATGCTTGCTACTCTTGCCTGTAAAAAATAATTTGAGGACACTGACAATGCAAGTTAAGAACCGAATCATAAACCAAGAAATGAAGGGATGAGATAGTTGTTACAATAAAAATCATTTTTCAAAAAAGGTGACAGGCACCATTCATTGAGCATCGAAGTGTATCAAACCTGCTGGTGACGCTCTGTGGATATTCTCAGCAAGCCCCTTCGTGTGCTCCCGGCCGTCCTCGTTCCTTCTGAGGGCAGGTGCAGTGCTGAGTGCCCGGCTGTGCACGTGGGTCCCCTGTAAGGGACGATGGAGCCCGGGAGCATCTTCTAGGTCATAGACTCTGCCCCGCCCAGGAATGAGGTGCAGAAGTGATGTCTCGCTGTAGCATGATGGATCCTGCTTTAATCAGCAGAGTGTGCGTACCCATCGCCATTACCATCTGCTGAGAGCTTCTGGGCGCTGCACTCTTCTAAGTCTTTTTTATATTTACCTCTACAACGTATGGAATGTTACTACCTCCACTTTACAGGGCAAGAAGCAGAGACAGGGAGGTTAAGTAAATTGCCGAAGAACCGCACAGCTCAGAAGCCGGTACTTGAATGGAGGGGTTCAGATCAGACAGGGCAAGCTGGCTGGCTGCCTATGTAGCGCTGAGGGTGTGCTAGAGAATTCTTACGGACCTTGCCAGATCTTGGGGCTGTGGAGATAAACATCACACACGTTCTGCTTTCAAACACTTCGTAATGTGGATGAGGTGCGCGAAGCAGGATTGTCAGGGGAAACAAAGCTTGTAGACCAGGTAAACAGATGAATTTATTGTAAAGAACTGACTCATTCAGTTCTGGAGGCTGAGAAGTCCAGGGACAGGCAGCCAGTGCTCTGGGGACCTGGGAGAGGCAATGGTGCTGTTTGGGCCACATCTGCAGGCCTGGAAACCATTAGAGCTGACAGCATGGGTTCCAGAGAGCCCGTTTGTCACTTTGAGTGCAAAGACAGGTAATGACCAATGTCCTAGCACAAGGAATTAAGGCAAAGGAATTTCCTCTTACTTGGGGCAGGGGGGACAACTTGTCCCTTCTACTCAGCCTTCAGTTACAAAGGGCAAGCTCCTCACCCAGGCTACTGGTCAAACGTTAATCTCCTCCCAAGATGCTTTTATAGACACCTCCAAAATAATGTTTGCCCAAATACCTTGGCATACCTTAGACAGGTCAAGTTCATGCATAAAATCAACCTTACCCTAGGGTACTAAAAATGTTTCAAGTTGCTATAATACAAGCAGCTTCATATTGGTGCTGTGCACAGCACACCCCATGGGCTGCACCGTTCTGAGTGTGCCAGCCTCACACCCCCGGGACAATGGGTGTACTTTCTCTCAGGGAGTCCACCTTCATAGATAGGGTGCCTGAAACTCAGCCTTGGGTGACAGGCCCGCTTTCTCCAAGTGGAAACAGGAAACAGGTGCCTCAGGCAGGTGAGATTCCATGGCCAAAGCCACAGGGATGTAAATCATGGCCCTTAAGGAGGGGCAGGGCAGGTTTTACACCACGGATCTAATGTTTAACCACTCACTTGCGTCAAAGACAAGTTTGTATTAATAATAAATTATGATGAGGGTGGGCGCTCAGCAGGGTTACATGTGATAACATAAAGGAAATAGAAGCAGGGTGGATCTGGAATCAAACTGCTCTATTCTAGTTTGAGTCAGGTTTGAGATGTTTTCAAATCTCTCCCAAGAGGAACTAAGCTAGAAATACGGATTTGGAGTAAGTGGTGCCAAGGGTGGTAATGAAATTCCTCAGGACATAAAGGGCCACACAGGAGAATAGAGTGAATTCATTCATCCCTTTAAGAAATATTAGTTGAACACCTGCTCTGTGCTGGGTGCCCCCCCTGAGTGGTATGAACACAGGGAACCAAGTGGCCAAAGCCACTGTCCCCTGCAGCTGGAAATCTGAGTGGTGAGAGAGACGCAGACAGTGACTACAGGGTGGGCCTGGCAGGTGACACGGACAGGAAATGCTAAACAAGGGAAGGACTGTCGGGGAATGTGGGAAACCACAGGGATGTGGAGGAAGGGGCCGTAGGGAGGTCTGGAAGAGGCGGACTCCTGGCAGCAAAACATTCCGGGCAGACGCCCTGCAGTCCTGGGAGCATCATGAAACCAGAGTGGCTGAGCAAAGGGACGGCAGGGGACACAGGAGACCCAGCCCAAGGTTCCACTGGATGAGATGGCAGCAGGTGTAAAAGCCTAAAGGTAGCAGATGAGGCAGAGCCTGTGTGAGTGACCCCCAAGGACGATAACAGGCTGGTCAACACCCAGAGGAAGTCAACATAAGGAACGAGGCTTCCCGTGCTGACATGGTAGACGTCCAGTCTATGAAAACAAGGTCAACGTGGGGAGGTGGTCAGTGTGGGCAGGTGGTCAGACCAGCTGGGCAGAGTGAGGGTCTTGAATGGAGCCTGGGATGTCTGGGGGATGAGGGGGAAGAGGGCAGCTGGGCACCGGGGGTGGGGGCAGGAAAGCGTGACCCCTTTAGAAGGAAGAAATGACCTTCTGGGCAGAACACCGCTGGCAGGTCCGAGCAGGTACGTGTGGAGGCCTGGCAGGTGCCCAGGAGCGAACAGTAGGAGAGCAGGAGGGGACCGGCTGGGGCCAAAGCCTGAGGTTTCCGAGAGGAACTGCAGATGGGGCTGTGAACACCAAAAACAGAGATCCAACATTCTGAAGGTGGAGAGAGAGGAGCTACTACGCAGCAGAAGGCCACAGAGCCCAGGGTGCCGCGCTGGGACTGCCCGGGCACAGCTGCAGCCGAGACCTCAGACCTGGTGATTATGGGGCGACTCGGTCTGATCAGGGGAGGCGGCCACACAACAGAGAGACGAGGAGTATCTGGGGAGGAAGAAGACTGGGTCTGGCAGCTATTGGAAGAGACCGAACATCTCAGGAAGGGAAGCTTAGCAAGTCTGTTTGCGTGGATCCAGCAGACACCATTCCTCTGTATATTGTAAGATGCACATATATTCATATTCTAGCAGCTTCGAATGCAGAACGCATCTCACAGTGGGCAGCACTTGCTGCTCTGGCTGGGGCTGTGTTTTCCTTCTCAGAGGTGCATGATGGAACAGTGCATTTTATTGCTGATGTTGCCTTAGTTTTCATAAAATGTGGCATCTAATGAATGACTAGCTAAGGAAGGAAATGCTCTGAGTGTCTGGGAAGGTGCAGGAGAAGGGAGTGGAAAGAGACCTTCAGGGCAGCCTGGTCGCTCAGAGCCTGTTTGTGGATGAGCAGAGTGGGAGGGGTCTCGTGATCACATCTGGAGTCCACGGCTGGAAGGAGAGAAGAGGACAGGGACCAACAGATGAGCAGGACGGGGTGACCCTGAGATGGGACGTGCAGTGAGGGTGGGACGGGGACGTGTCGCCAGAGGGGGAATTTCTGAGATACAGGCGGGGAAGCAGTTCCTGGTAGTGGGCAGGTTTGGGGAGTGGACTCCAGAGGGGAGACGAAGGTTAAGGCTGTGGCAGGGGAGGATCCCCGTAAGCCTGGGGGGCGGGGTGCTGGGATGGCAGCGGGCGGGCACGTGGGTGGATGGTGGCCTGAGATACTGGAGACTACCGGAGTGTCCCCAGGGTCCTCCAGGACCACATAGGAGTGACCCGTAGTTCATGTTGATAGTCAATGGAAGAATTTGGCCTTGAACCTGGATCTTTCTAATAAAAACCTCCTGGATTGTGACAAAGCAGGACGCTGTCCTCAATGGAGAATGAGTGTTTCTCAGCCATCTTCCTTCATAGTCCAGTAATGAAAATGAAGACAGTCAAGACACCAAAAGATTCAGAAAAAGTAGTTTTACTTTATTAATGCGAGTACAGGAAACAATCATCAAAGCGTCCCAAATTCAAATCAATGGGGACATTAAGTACTAAGATGTCATGTGCTTAATAAAAATGATCATCCGGGGCTGTTTTAACTGGAAACTGCTTTGTTCATATTCACAGGAGCAGCCTAACTCACGCTCACACCTGGTGTTTATCCATGAATCACCCTCAGATGGGAACGTCTCAGTGAAGGCTCCCTCGACACAGGCTCTGCCCACTCACATTCTCCTGCACAGAGCATTTTCTTTTGTCTACCTTTTGTAAAATAGCCTATTTTTCATAAGTAAATAAAGCTGTAATTAGGTGTGACGACTTTACCCTGATGCTCATAGCAACGTCCCGGCCTGGTTGGTTTGTTGACGTGACTCTGGTGACTGCTCATGCCGGCTTGTCCGCAGCCTGCCACGCTGGTCTCTCCCCGACTTTGCCGGACTGCGAGTGGGAGGACGAGGAGCTCTCTCCTGCATTTGCGTTCAAGGCGAGCGAGGAGCTGGATCCACAGGAGATGCCCACAGAGCGAGCGGGTGCAGAGCCCGGAGTTGGTCCGTCCTGACAAGGGGTGGGTACGAGTGGCCGTATCACAGAGCTAACGGGGAGACCAGGCAGAGGCTGCGGGAAAGCGAGAGGGAAAGGATTTGGTGACCTGATGTCTTGCTCCCTCCCAGCCGCCGTGTGTGCGGTGTGTGTGGCTCAAAACAACAGACATTTATTCTCATGTTCACTTCTCCAGGCTGGAAGTCCAAGGTCAAGGCACCGCAATGCCATGCCTGGTGAGGGTCTGTTTTCTGGGTCACAGACGGCACCTGCTGCCTTCGTCCTCACGTGGTGGGGAGGGGACGGGACCACTCTGGGGTCAGTGATGCTGCTCCTGGGTGCCCCCTCCCCGGCCTGCTCACCTCTCAGTACATTCTTGTTGGAGATGCGGTTTCAGCACCTACCTTTGTGGGGACACAAACATTCAGTCCACTGCAATGGAGGCTAAGGCGGGTCCACGTGGGACGCATTTGGCACCAGGTTGCAGACAGGGCAAGAGACTGAGTTACCCAAGTCACTCCATATTGGCATGGGGAAGAAAACCTCGGGTGTTAGTTCTCATGCTTTTAAAACCACAGGGCTGTGACCTTCTCAAAGGACATTACAGATATTTACCAGGAAAAGATGGTCCACTCCCGACGGCAGTGTCTCGTGCCTCCCCCTTCTGAGTGTCTTTCCACGAGAGACATTTTCTAGGGACGAGCACAGAAGGTCCCTTTCACCGTTCTCAACTCTGAGAGCGGGAAGGAGAATCACAAGACAGTGTGGGGGATGGACTCTACTGGCCAGCGGGGGCAGCTTAAACAGCTCAGAAAAAGGCTCTTCTTATAATATTTTAATTTTCTTTCTAATTATAAAGGAAAAGATGATATTCAAAAGCTTTTAGGAAAAGGACACACTTTTTCTTTTTTTTATTATCTTTATCATTAAATCATAGCTGTATACAATAGTGTAATCAAGGAGTACAATGTGCTGGCTTCATATACAATCTTAACTGTTTTCTTAACCTGGAAGTAAAGATTGCTCAGGGAGACATTGTGAGGAAAGAACTCTTGGCCTACAGTCTTCCTTTCCATCCTGCCAAGGCCCTAAGGGACCAAAAAAAAAAAGATGAAAACAGCTGAGGGTGGCCCAAGGCAGGAGACCAGTGGTGTGGACAGAAGCACACGCTATTCCCTAGTCCTCAGCTGCCATCGTCTTGTGATCAGATGACAAGCCTTTCAAGGGAAATGTCTCCTTTTAAAAATTCTTGACTGTTGAGATACTTTGCTAAGAAGAATGTGTTCCAGCTCCATCCATGAAAACACAAAAGAGGTAAAGTCTCCATTTTTCTTTGAGGCTGCATAGTATTCATAATTTTTTCATAAAAACATCTTCGAAAAGACTTTTAATCATAATGTGTAAAGATGGAAAGGGACTTAATTCAGAGGTTCCTTCCTTAAGATCCAAGACCAGGTTCAGTGATTCTGTTTACCCCCTTGACGCATTTTAAGTATATGATTGTATACTGTTTTTCCCTAGGAGGTAGGTCTATAAGAGTCTTCAAATGGTTAAAAAAGATGTGTCTCAGCAATGATTAGAAACTACCAGTATTTCCTCTACTTTCAGACAGGATTTCAAATAACCAGCTTAGTTAAGAATCTGTAATATTTTAAGAGATTTGTCAATGGAGGACTTTTTAGCAGCAACCCTCACAAGTGTTCCAGAGTATTATTCTGAGAAATCCATCTTTCTACCTAACTGATGCCCCATCACCCCACGTTTTTGAACCTCAATCAGATGGTGGCTTTTTGGAAAGCCGAATAATCTTGGTCCCTCTAAAGCAGCATTTCTCAAAATGTGTTTCCTGGAGCCCCAACAACAGCAGCAGGAGCACCTGGGCACTGCTTAGAAATATGCATTCTTGGGCCCCACCAAAACCAATCAGAAACTTCTCAAGTAAACGTTTTGGTATCTCTCTTCTGAGCCCTGTCTGAAATTCTACATTTCATAATTTGAAGCCCTAAATTAGGTAGCTCCTCTGTGTAAGCAAGTTCTGGACGTACTGAGTAGCATCATAAGATGGTTGTGTAATCTGGTTGCATGTTTGTTTCTTAAATTATTCTGATTACACTCTTGGCCTGGTGCAGTGGCTCATGCCTGAAATCCTAGTACTTTGGGAGGCTAAGGTGGGAGGATCGCTTGAGGCCAGGAATCCTAGACTAGCCTGGGCAGCATAGTGAGACCCCCATCTCTAAAAAATAAAATAACAACAAAAAAGAAATTAGCTGGTACCAGCTACTAAGGAAGCTGAGGCAGGAAGCTCACCTGAGTCCAGGAGTTGGAAGTTGCAGTGAGCCCTGATTACTGACTACACTATAGCTGAGGCAACAGAGTGAGATTCTGTTTCAAAAAAAAAAAATTACATTGTTGTCTTGCTGGTTTATAATCTTTCTGTTATCTACTGTTATTCCAAAGTGTGTGTATGGGTGTGTGGGTGTTTCCTTCTAATGTGGCTATTCACAGCTGGACATGTCTTATATTTATACAACTTCTTTTTTCCTGTTGTAGTTTACTACTTTATTCTTTCCATTTGTTCTTTTGCTTATTTCTGTTAATTTCTCTAACTTACCCAAGTTTGCTTTGAGTTCTAATTCTTGATTTGCGTTTTGGTCTTCAGTTTAACTTATATAATAGCTCGATGTTTCACACTCTGGGTTGTAGGCGTGGTTGTCCACAGAACTCAGACTTGAGTTCTTGAGTGGTTGTCCCAGAACTCAGACTTCCCTAAGTATTGTTTTGCTTATGCCTGGGCCACAGTATGAATGTGGGTTCTGTTCATGAGTGGCGCAGGGGAGTTAAAGCTCTAAAAAAGTTCTCTGGCTACTTTTGGGGTCAACCATCTTTACCTTTGTCACAGATTATACTTCTAACAAAAGAAGAATTTTATCTTTTCATATAATGGTTCCTAAAACATCCTGTTGTTAGGTGAAACTAATACTTTGTATCTATTTAAAGTGAGCAAGATCTTTCATCTTTGGTTTTTCTTGCATTTATACCTTGAATTATACCTTCTGACTTTTTTGTGGAAACTTTAACTCTTCCATGAGGCATGAAAAGCTAAAGTGATTAAGGTCACACAGTTATTTAGTGGAAGAACTTTGAGTAAAACCCATGAATTTTGATCCTCAGCCCTGGGTGATTTTCATAATCCACCTTGTCAATTTGCATCCACTTAATCATCTGTAATGAATTCATTATTTTATAGGTGCTGAGCCTGTTTTTATTTGCCTTAAGGCTTACTAACTGGAAAGTTCTTATGTTTTGTCTGTTCATACAAGAGTTCTACTGTCAGTTATTTTTATTGCTATAATTCATTCAAAATACATTCACAGAGAACCTCCTAGGTGCCAGGTGCTTTAGAACATAGCAGCAATAATAATAATATTTGAGTGTGATTGCATAACTCCAAGCCCTCTTACGTGTATTTATCTCATTTTGCCCTTGCTTGGGAATTATGGTGAGGCTGGGAAGTGTAGGTGGAAGCCCACAGCCCTTGGTAACATTTGTTGCATACCTATGTGGATAGACTCCCTATAGAAGAGGCAGGTTAGACAGATTTTCCTTTTTTCATCTTTATTAAGGTTTCCAGACAGAGTTGCTCCTAAACATCTCATGGAGAGATTTGTTCATCTTCTCAAGATTGCCAGTCTGCCTTATTGATGCCCTTTACATTTCTTTCTCATGATCCAGAAAGAAATGGCCCTGGGGGCAAAGGGGTTCAAATACTTTTTTCTTTATAACATGTTAATGTTTATAATTATATGAAAATCAAGAAATCCCATCAAGAGAGTGAAAAGGCTAGCTACATCCTTAGCAATCACGTAATCTCCAGAAGATTAGTCTCAAGAAAAAATAAAGAACACAAATCAATAAGAAAAAACCAAAAATCCCAGTATAAAAAATGGGCAAATGATAGGAATAGGAAGTTCACAGAAGAGAAAACATGAGTTATTACTAAACATAAAAAATTGGTCAACTTATAAATATTGTGCAAATTGAGACCACAGTGAGATAACATCTTATATTCACTAGATTGACAAAAATTAAGAATCAGATAATTTCAAGTACTGGCAAATATGTTAAGTAATGGAAACTCACAAATATAACAGACAGGAATAATGCAACCACTTTGGAAAACAATATGGCACTACCTTGTGAAGTTGAACTTGCCCCTTACCCTTTGAATAAGCAGTTATCTCTATAGGCATCCACCGTAGAGAAAATTTTGTACATGTTTGTAGTAGAAAAAACTGTGAAATACCCAAAAGTCTAGAAGTAAGAGTATAGGTAAATATATCATAGTACAGTCAGACCCTGGGTTATGAACAAGATAGATTCTGCAGGTTTGTTCTTAAGTTGAATTAGTATGTAAGTCAGAACAGGTACATTTACCTATTGCCTGTAATAGCTTGCCTTCGTAAGTGCAAGTCGTACAGCAATAGTATGTTTGTAACTCAGAGACTACCTATACATTTGTGCGATACAATATTGAACACCAGCGAAATGTATCAAAAATGGTTATATGCAATAATTTGGATAAATCTTAGAAATATTAAGTTGAATGAAAAAAGGAGATTGAAGAATATTTTGTCATATATAATATTTTATAAAGTTCAAAAACAAATAAAACTCAGTAGTCTCTTGTTTAGCAATACTAAGCCATGTGATAAAATTTTTTAAAAAATGCTAAGTGGTTATTTCCAAGAATGCAGAGGAAGCATATTATACCTGTTTTAGACCTTATGTTGGCTGGTGGATTCACTTGAGTTTCTTATGATGCTGTTTTTTAGAAATGTTACTTACATTCTTCTGTGTATACTGTACATACCTAATGCATTAAAAAGAGTAAACTGATAGCTTCATTTTCTTGTTGGTCAAGGGAGGACACATGAACTTCATCTATGAAATGACTTGAGGCCTTCGTTTCTTTCTGTGGTTCTTTCTTAATGGTGACTGTTTCCTACAGTGTCAACGGCTTTCCTGTGTGGCCTGAAGCCTGAGGAAGACAACTGTGAGGCCTCAAGTTGCACCTACGTGCAGTGTGATTTGACTGTTGCTGTGGAGACAGAGAGACTGCCTGAGTCATGGCCTTACCTCTACATTTGTGAAGAAAGTGCTCAGCGCCTCTTTGTGCCAGATCACTGGACAGAGTCAGCATTTCCATTTTCATTTTCAGGCCTCTTCATCAGGTAATCTTGTCTTCTTTCCCCCACCCCCTCCCCCAACCTTCCCCACAAGGGCATAGCCAATGGTTGATGGAGCCATGAGATGGCCAGGTGGGCCTGGCCTGTGGGTGGGGTGGGAAGGCTACAGCTCTCTTGGAGGGGCCAGTCCATTGTGGATCCCAGCCAGCCTGCATTTCAAAGCATCTCCTGTCTTTTTCAAATGTTTAAGAGAACATCTGAAAAATCTGCCCAGTAAACAGCTCGCTTTGTTCTTGCTTAGATTTTAATATTTATCTTCCGATCCAAAGCAACATCTGGTGAATGCCAATGGGGAAAAAGATTAGACATTATGAAAAACAGAAGGCTCCCCCCACTTCCTTTTTCTTTTCTTTCCAAACAGATTCACAATTATGAAAAAGAGTCATGGAGAAATCCTGCAGATTGTACAATGTTTATTCAAAAGGGGTGAGGGTGGGGTTACGTAGGCGGAATTACCAAGGATCTAGGATTCGGAAGCCATAAGTTTATAAGGATTTTTTTGAACTTAAAAAACTCCCCAACAAATAAATACCACAACTTTCCAGGTTAACCCTCCTTTTCTAAACAAATTAAAAAAAAAAGTGTTACCACGTTGGTAACTCTAGATGGTCTTAATTTCAGCAAAGCAGTTCTTTTCCTATGCAGAGTGATATCTCAGGGCTGAACATTGCCCTGCGTTCTTTGTTATTTCCTATCTAGATAGAGTGGCTACTTCTGGTTATTTAATGAAGGTCTATTTTCCCATTAAACTATAAAACTAAAGACGACCAATTACCCACAGTGAAAGAGATAACCAGCTCTTTCTGCGGCAGTCTGACTTTTTGATGTCCTGACACAGTCTATGTTTTAGAATATATTTGCCGTCACAGGTGTGGGTTCAGCTGGAGGGAAATAGCAAGCTCCATGGCTGGTTGCTTTCTAACAGGGCCCGAAGAGCCCTGCTTGTGTCACGTAGGAAATGGGGTGAGATTGGATTTCAGCATTTACTAATACTGGACACCAAGAAGTATGCGTCAGCAGTTTCTGGCTCCACTCAATTCACAGATTTTTCTCTGGATCCCCAAAGAATTCATTGGAATTCTTCTGTGTCCTCCCTCTTCCTTCTGGAAGGGCTGAGACAACGAACACTCAGAGGTTATTAAAAGTTATACTCTTAAATGTTATCACAATCAGGTTGATGAAAATATCTTTGATTGT